>JZKD02S2272395.1:17882-33030 GCA_000966675.3 Picea glauca
AAATGGCCCCGGAAGTGAAAACCTGCTAAAAATAGTAAATTGCCAAAATGGCCAGAAAACTGTTTTGAGCCATTTGGAAAAGGTGGGTGGCCCCCAATATCCACCTGGATCACTTCTTCATCCTCTTCTCATAATTTCCATACATTTTCTCAACCATGTTTGACATGCGATAGAAGACCATGTGAAATTGTTTCTCATGTTCATCACACTTGTCCTCTTCTGCCATCTTCTTCTTTTGGGATGCAGGACCAACTTCGGGATTAAAAGTATGAATATTTCCTTAACCATGCCTATGCTTGGCCCTAGTAAGCATTCATACTCAAAAATTCATGTCAAAGGCGACTGCTCTGATACCAACATAATCTGGGATACTTTCGTCAGGTGACTTATTAAAGAATTATATTATATGAGCATAAACTAAAGTACACCATAAAGAAGGAAAAACTCAAAAGGAGAGAGACATAAGCATGAAATATGAACACAAAAAATTGATAATGGAGTTCCTCCCCGATGGACTATGTCTCAGGGTCTTTCTCTCAAATGGGTAGGCCTTTTTATTAATTCCACAAAATAATTCGGCAAAATACATAAGTATACCTCATTTTCGAGTTAAGATACAAAATATTTGCTTAGATAAAAAAAATAACATCATCGTTGTGTTCGTGGTGTCAAATTACCTAAAAAGTATTGTCTCCATGCCTCAATTTGAGTGTGGCACTTTCAAGCCCAAGAGACACCCTTGCCTTGGTTTTCGTTCCTACCTCTGCAAATGAATGATTGGAAAAATATTGAAATGTGTACCCTGTCTCGAAATCCATGCCTTGGTCTCCCCTATCCTCCCCACCCCCAACAATGGTGCTTAAGATGGTATCCCATAACCTAAGCAGATCCATCTAGTTAAGGTTCCTTTTAGTTGCGAGAACGTTGCATTATATATGAGATTGTCCAGAGTGTCCAAAGAACGCTTTCACGGAGGGGACAGATAGGGATACAAATAAGACAAACTATCACTAGGCACTTGCTTTCACCATCGCTTTCACCCTGATGGGAACGAGAGCCCAACAATTGATTGAAGGGTGGGGAATTGAGCCTTGACATGCTTCGTTATGATATGACTCTCCATTTCTTTCTCCCCCACGTTTCCAAGAATGATAGAATGAAATCGGATTATGGATTGAATGCTTAGATGAATCTGTCTTTGTCTCATCTGAACCTTCATTCATTAGCTATGGAATTTTATATTGGAGGAGGCCCCTGTTTATACAAAATCGAGGCAGTTATGAATCGATGGGTCCATTGGGCATAATGGTTAGCAGAGCTATACTTAGGTTGTTGGTTAGGCGGAAGTCCTGGGGTCGAATCGCATAGGCCTCCCCTTTTCGATCCTTGTTACAACGATTTTGGCATGTTCTGCTAGATATGGCTGCAAAGTTGGAGGATATTTTGCAAAACTGGTGGAACAACTGCCAAGTTTGGCGAACTTTGTTTAATATATATATATATATATTTATATATATATATATATATATATATATATATATTTGAATTTTTCAGTTCTCACACATCATTGTGCATTTTCCCACTTCCATGTGGTAGTTAATTATTGGCCCATGTCACCTCATTGCACAATCAAACTACCATGCCACCTTCCTGCTAGGTCACCCTGCCATGTGGCAACTGTTGGCACAGGGGTAGACCCAGGGTTCAGCTCCAAGAGTGCACTAACAAGCCCTAGCTATTGGCCCTTTCGGCAGCACCTGTGAAGAAAATGTAGTCTCACTTGAAGCATCTATGAGGGGGTTGCAGGACAAAGATGTCTACAACCAGGGCAATATCAGGTGGTTCTTATTAAATAGCAACATAACATGCAACTACCATTCAACTAGCTATATCTATCATTCACAGCTATAGATCTAATCTAATACAATAATGCAGATAACAATATAACAACAACAGATCTCAAAGCATCGATCACACACACAACAACAGATGTACATGGTTCACCCTCTCTCTAGGGCTACGTCCACATAACTGTGCTTATGATATATTAATATAAAGCTTACAGTTCTTATCTTCTCTCTTGGCCAACAGATCCTCTCTCTCCATCTCTCTTTCTCTCTCCCTTCCTATGCACCCAGATGCAGGACTTGATCTTCACACCTAGCCAAAGATCTTACAATACCAGAAGGCTCTCTCTCTCTCAGCACTTCTCTCACCCATAATACAATATTCTCCCAATGAAAAATAATCAATAACAAGGCTTAGCTATAGTACCGACTTTACCTAGGTCGTCTCGACCTTTATTTATACATTACAATCCCTCGCTGATAGCCTTAGGTCGAAACCTAGGTGTCAAAATCCTAATTACAAAAACCCTAAATGTCTACAACCCTAGGTCAACTTGACCCATTTTTTTTGAGCTTCGCTAGCCTGTCTTTCCTTCTTCATCTCGTAGTGCTCCAAGGCATATAATGCTAGCTTTCCCAACTTCCTGAGTCATCCTCGGTCCATCTTTCTTGTTGATCTGTCATCCTCGATCTCCTCATCCAACAACTTTCTTTTCCGCACTTCGCTCCATCTTTCCTGTTCTTTTTCTCACTTTGACCCAGTGACAGTCACTATGTCTCCCACGAAGCTCTCTTTTTACCTTTTCTTCCTCGTTCTTCGCTTCCTTCCATAACCAAGGGCCAACAAGCCCCCAACACTCACCTGTGACTCATCTTGAGGCACTTTAGATCTGATCCTCTTGTTTTACTTCTACTTTCGACTCCGCAGTGCAACCCTTTCTTTTTTCTTTATGCCTCCTTTCCATCCTTATGAAGACTATATTTTCTATGTCTGGTACCCAGTTTCAAATGCACCTAGTACCTGGACCCATGTCTTCTTGATTCTACTGAGAGCTGCAAGGTAGTTGGTTGTCATAGTACAACTTCAGTCGACTCCCATTCAGCAAGCCTTCCTTCTAGTCTCCTTTCAATGTCTTCAGTTGCGCAACTCCTCCTTTTATAACATAGGCAATATCATATGCTCCAAGCCAATGCATTCTGAACTTCCTAGGGTGTTTGATAAACTTACTATCATATACTGGTACTAAATCACCTTGCCTAAATATCTTCTTCTTGACGTGTCTATCATGATAGGCTATTTCTTGTTCCTTATGAATTTGCTGATGGAAGCCTGCAATGAATCTATCTTCTTCTAGTTCGACCAACTGTGCTAGCCTCTCATGAATAGTGTCAATATCATCCATGTCTGTAAATGTAGCAATTCTTAATCTTGGTACAAAGTGCTCCATTGGGACAATATCTTCAAGACCATAAACCAACTTGAAAGGGGTTTGCATTGTTAATTTCTTGCAAGTGGTTCTATAAGCCCAGAGTACTACTGGTACTCTTAAATCCCAGTCATCTCTATTCACACTGCAAATCTTTATCAATGTTATCTCCAAGATCTTGTTGAATTCTTCAACCGTTCTGTTTGCTTGTGGATGGTAAGGTGTACTTTTCTGATGGTAGACTGCAAATTCTTCATTCAGGGATTCAACTGTCTTATTGATGAAATGTGTACCTTGATCACTCATAAGGACCTTAGGGCATCCAAACCTGGTTATTATGTCATCAATTATAAAACACACAGTTGTAGCTACACTACAGTCCTTGACTTCTCTTGCTTTGACCCATCTAGTAAGGTATTCCATCACAGTGATAATATACCTTGCACCTGTGCGCTTTCCTAGTGGGTTTATAGGTCCCACGAAGTCAATGGCCCATTTTTCAAATCCTTGTAGGGTCATCTATGGTGTTAATGGAATCTCATCTCTTCGGGATAGTTTTCCAACTCCCTGGCACATATCGCATGCTCTGGTATATTCTTTAGCATCTTTGTGTAACGTATACCACCAAAGGCCAGCTCGTAGAACATTTTGCGTGGTTGCTTTTCCTGCGTAATGTCCTCCTCCAATGCCTTCATGATATTCTTCGAGGATCATAGGGAATTCTACCTCCATCACACATCTTCTTAGGATCTCATCAGGTCCCATTTTATATATCTGACCAACTATCAGTGAAAAATATGCAACACACACCACTAGTTGTTTCTTCTAAGGAATTGTGTACTCGCCAGGAGCCATTCCTGTTGAAAGGAACTGGACTATGTTTGCAAAGTGGTCATCAATATTTCTAATGGTAAGGAATTGTGCATCCGGTAGTGTATCCTCTAGACTGGTAGGTTCTTTGCCATGCTCCAACCTCAACAGGTGGTCTGCACCCTTATTCATTTTTCCTGGCTTAACTATGATCTCGAAATCATATTCTTGAAATAGGAGAAGCCATATGCATATTATCCCCCCAAACACTAGCTTGTTGACTAGGTACTTCAACGCAGAGTGATCAGTAAACATCTTAAAGTGTCCTCCCAACAAGTAGTGGCATAATTTCCATGGCTAGTCCCTCTCTCTCTGTAGTAGTGTAATTGATTTCAGCTGTGGATAGCTTTCTGTTGGGAAATGATAATGGATGATCAATGTCCCCTTCTCCAAGTTGTGCTAGTACTACTCCTAATGAAATAGAAGATGCATAAACATGCACATGAAATTCCTTGCTCCAATTGGGAAAGACTAGAATATGCACAGTGACCATATTTTGTTTCAATGTGTCAAAGCTTTGCTGGCATTCGTCTATCCAACCAAACTGACAGTCTTTCTGTAATAACTTCTCCATTGGCGCAGTAATTTGAGCATATCATTTGATAAATTTCATGTAATAGCCAGTATGTCCTAGCGCAATGTACAGTTTTTTGACTAATGTAGGTGGTGGTAAATCAACTATAATTGCAATTTTGGATGGATCCACCAATAATCCTTGCTTGCATACAATATGACCTAATGATACTCCAAATGGTGAGAAGAAGATGCACTTCTTCAAATTCAAAGCAATTTGACACTGCCTGCATTTATCCAACATTAGCCTTAGACATTCAATATGAATTTTCAACAAACTAAAAACAGTCTAGTCATCAAGGTATGCTTCTAAAAACTTATGAAAAAATTATTTGAACGCTTCAACCACCACCCTAGAAAATATGGTTGGGGCATTCTTCAGTCCAAATGGCATTACTCTATATTGGTAGGATCCCCACTTTGTGGAAAACATAGTTTTATGACGGTCCTCCTTGGCGATGCAGATCTAATGGTATCCTAAAAACCCATCTGTAAAAGAATATACTTCTTGGCCTCCCACGTTATCCAACACTTCGTCTGTGAAAGGTGTAGGGAAAGGATCATGTAGACAAACATCATTCAGTTTCCTAAGATCTATGCAAATCATGATCTCACTTGTCTTCTTATTTTTCACTACCATGGGGATAACCTACTCCGACTCTTCGACAGGTTCAATAATCCCTGCTTCCAGCATTCTGTCGAGCTCAATCTTTACTTTTTCCTTATTTCGGGTTCAATCTGTAGGGTCTTTGCTTGACTGGCTTCACATATGGTTTCAAAGGTATTCTCATTTCTCCCATAGGTCCTTTGATTCCCTTCATATCAGTAAACTTGGTTGGGAACAAGTCCTGATACTTGTGCAATAATTCTGTGATTTTGTCAGTGGTAGAAACGTCCCAGTAATCTCCTACATTGGCAAGATTTGATGTCTCCTCTGTATCGATATTGACTCTCTTTATATTTATCAGTTTTCCAATGAATGGAAATTCAACTCCTGGTCCTTTCACATCTCTCTGACCTTTTGTTTTTGCGATATTCACCTTCCTTGGATCATCATCTTCGTCGGCATTAATGTTGTAGCAGGTCTGCAGTTTTTGGAGGGGCGTAGTCCATTCATCCTCTTCTTGCTCCAAAGGGAGGCCAGATGCCTCCTTAAATACTTTTTGTCTCACCATCTGTAGTGCTTGATCTACAGAATGAAATTCACTGTCAAACAAAAAGGTGGTTATAAATTTCTGGATCATACCTTCCCATTCTGAAGTGATAAGGCACAACTATGCTTGAAGGTACCAGTTAATCGGGGTGGTATCCAGTGTATTGACGAATCTGTGTACCCATTTTTCTATAGGAATGTCACTCCAAGCCTCTTCGTAGCTTCATACATGGTCCTTTGGGAAGCTTTGACCTGTGTACCTTGCTTTGCAGCTTACTACTTGTGTTGAAAACCACGTTGTCATCAAAGTTCAACAGTGTGTCCAGTCTGTAATATTTCTTTTATGTGTCACCCACCATCTTGTTGGTGTGGCTTTCATGGCCTCATCCATTGCCAACATCCTATGTTGTGTTGGTACACTTGTCTCAAATTCTGATAAGAATTTCTCTAAGGGGTTCAACCCATGAAATGTGGGTAGATTACTCATTATTGTGCCAATCCAATAAACTTCTCTAGTTAGCCTAGCACATCTTCTTGTAGATACTTTGTACATCTGGTTCTACCAATTCTCCAGTGCTTCTTCTGAGTTGGATGAACATGCCTTGTCACTTCGCCAACTCAGATTCCCATTAGTTGTAGGGTTGAAATAATCATGTTGTCTGGCTGTTAATTTGTAGATGTTTTCCAGTTCAAATGTGTGGTCCTCTTCTCTGATATGTTCTGTGTATAGTGGACCCTCATCTGGATCTAAAAGTTCAACAACCCTAAGGCCAGCTTTCTCAAATGTCATGCGGCTTTTCTTTAGATCAACAACAATGGAATTTTCGAAGGCCTAATAAATTCCTAACAATGCAGGGTAAGGGCATCTATCATCAATAATTTCAATTACCTCAAAATTTGCAAAGGTTCTTACTCCATCGATGTCCACTGGTACATGCCCTAATCGTCCAAATAGGTTGACAACTTGTTGATTATCCATGCAAAGCCTCATAGGGGAATATATCATCTTGGTTTTTCCCATCAGTGCCCAAGTCTGCTTCGTCATGACATTGACCTCTGACCCTATGTCAAGGACCACATAGTCTATCTCATACTCTCATATATGAGCATTCAAGTATAATTCTTTATTTTTCCATCTCCTTTTTCCAATTTGGTGCACTGCTCTATTCAGTAAGGGGTCTATTTTTCCTAGTTCATACTGCTTGATTAAATATTGTAATTCTTGTACAGTGCCTTTATCTTGAATCAACTTAACACAAGTGTACACGAATTCCATGAGTTTTCTTACCTCTTTCCCTTCTATTGGTGATGCAGATGGATCAAACGCCTGAGGCATGCCATATTCTTTGATTTCTAGTTGTCTCTTTGATGAAGATCCGTGATCTCCTTTGAAATATTTTATTTCCTCCTCGAATATCTGTCTTTCTTTCTTAGCATCGAGCGTTGGGGTCTTTTCTGTAGCTTTCCTGACTCTGTGGTCATTTTCAGTCTTTCCTTGGGCTGCTCTCTCTTCCCCTATAGCAGCACCTCCTTGAGTGATAACAATGACTCTAGGGTTTGCTCCACGAGGTTTATCATATATCAGTTGTACTTGTGGTTTTTGCTGAGGTCCTCATCTTTCCTGAAGTTTATCCAACAGCACGGGGAATTCCTCTATGACATGCTTGAAGGAGTTACAGTAACTAGAGGTTGCACAAGGATTCTAACAATCCCTTGATAAATGTCCTTGCTACACGCAGTTGTAACAGATTATTTGTCCTTAGCCTTGACCCATACCTCCTCCTCGTCCTCATCCTCTGTAGCCACCAAGAGGAGTGAAATTTCCTCTCCCTGGAGAGTTGTACTGCAGAGTGTTTCCTTTTTGTTGTACTTCGCCTTGAATCTTGTATATGTCTCTCGACCTTTCATGCATGAGATCATAAGCTCTAAAATCCCAATCATCATGCCCCACTGATTTATATAATGTACAATACAAGTTTCTGGGTGTCTGGACATACTTTTTCATGTAGTAGTACTCACATGGGTGATGCCTATTTCTGCATACATCACACCAGGGTAGGTTAACTTGCTTTAAGGGGCTCAGTGCCCCTGATGCCAAGTACTCATAAAATAAGGGACAATGTTTCTTATCATGTCCTTTAAATCTGCATCTTACACACCCGATATCTTCACTTTTTTCTTTTCCCTTATATTTCTTCATATCCTCGACCTGTAAAGACAAACTAGTTAGATGGCTCATGATCTAGCTAATGCCTGAGCTAGATTCTCCCATCGGTGTTGATTCAAGATTCATGGAGATCTCCAAAGCTTCTGCCTAAGATACAATATTTTGATGCATCAGAGGGACTCTTATGTGTGGTAACAACAAAGCGATGAACCATTGTTTGTTCTGTTTGTTAGGGATCTAGAAAGTTAATCGGCATGTCAGGGTCTTGAATCTCTGGTTGAACTCCCAAACAGGTTCTTCTACCTTTTGTTTAATCTCTTTTAGTTTTGTAATACATTGTGACTCCGACTTAGGTTTCTTAAACTCTGGAATCAACGCATTCTTGATCTCATTCAGGGGCTTAGGCTATGCCAATCCTTGGACAAGTTTCATGTACCATCTCAGTGCGTGATCCCTTAGTGTAGTGCTAAACTAGGTTCTTTTGATGACTTCATCGGTGATACTTTTAATATTCCATATGACCTCACACAGAAACTAATGCTGATCTGGATCTTCAAATCCATCTCCTCTAAATATAGGGAGTCTCATTTCATCTGCCATAAAGCTGACTAGAGTTCTTGTCTAAGTAGATGTTGAGCTACTAGTAACAGTACTTTGAAGACTGTGGTGGTTCTGACTATTCTGACTGCTAAGTATTGTTGGGACAACATGAGGATTAACATTACTTACTTCAGTAGTTCATGCAGTTCCTGAGGTTTCTGGCTCGGTTTGGTCCAATTCTTCATCTTCCCCTTCTTCTATTCTGGTGGGCTTTGGATGCTCTTCGTCAATTATATCTACCTCTTCTCCACTATAGAAACCTTCTTCTCCGTAGTTTTTCTTAAATAATTTCTCAAGGTGAACTCCTCGGAATACTTTCCCACTGAGTGTATGTCCTTCTTCTGTGTCACTGTCACTGTCTGAGATCTTGAACATTAGCCTTTTCAAGTCCAATCAATCTACTGTATCTTCAAGATGTGGTTTTCATGCAAGGGCATCTTGATTCTTAGCTTTTGGAAGTGAAAAAATCTTCCTCTGGTTCCTTTGAAAAAGTATCTTTCAACTTGGCTATATGATTATGTTCTATCAACAACAAACTCAGTGATATACCCTCCGATGGTACTATCAAACCAGTGATCTACTATTGTGGATACAACGTTCTCGACTCTCTTGACCTTCTGGATCAATGCTGGTGTCCAAACCACAAGAGGTCTAGATCTCATTTCAAACTTTGTGTCAACTAACCTAGCCCACCACTCGTGTAGCTCCTGATGGATTCCTCCAAAGAAGATCTCGTGAATGTCGGTGAAGATGTATCTTTGTAGCCAATCTTCAGTGCTTATTTTAAGGTTCTTGTTCTGGGCTTCAATGAAGTCTTTCTCTAGATCCTCTATCCACTTCTCAATCTCTGTCTTAGATGGGAACGACTTTGACATTCCCTTAAAAAGATTTTGGTCTCGGAAACGAAACTATTTGTTGGCATAGGGGTAGACCCAAGGTTCAGCTCCAAGAGCGCACCAACAAGCCCTAGCTACTAGCCCTTTCGACAGCACCTGCGAAGCAGATGTAGTCTTACCCGAAGCAGCTATGAGGGGGTTGTAGGATAGAGATGTCTACAACCAGGGGAATATCAAGTGGTTTTTATTACAACAACAACATAACATGCATCTACCATTCAACTAGCTAGATCTATCCTTCAAAACTATAGATCTGATCTAATACAATAATGTAGATAACAATATAACAATGACAGAGACTAAAGCATTGATCACACACACAACAACATATGTACATGGTTTACCCTCTCTTTAGGGCTACGTCCACAGAACTGTGATTATGATATATTAAGATAAAAAATATAGTTTTGATATGCGCTCTTGGCTAGTGGATCCTCTCTCTCCGTCTCTCTTTATCTCTCCCTTCGTGCACACCCAGCTGAAGATCTTACAATACCAAACGGCTCTCTCTCTCAACACTTCTCTCACCCATAATAGAATATTCTCCCCATGAACAATAATCAATAACAAGGCTCAACTACAGTACCGACCGGACCTAGCTCCTCTCGACCTCTATTTATACATTACAATCCCTCACTGATAGCCTTCGGTCAAAACCTAGGTGTCAAAACCCTAATTACCAAAACCCTAGGTGTCTACAACCCTAGGTCAACTTGACTCATTTTTTCTGAGATTTGCCAACTTGTCAAGTTCCTTCTTCATCTCACGATGCTCCAAGGCATCTAATGTTTGCTTTTTCCACTTCCTGAGTCATTCTCAGTCCATCTTCCTTGTTGATCTGTCATCCTCGATCTCCTCATCCAACGACTTGCTTTTCTGCACTTTGCCCCATCTTTTATGTTCTTTTGCTCACTTCGACCCAGTGACAGTCATTATGTCTCCCACGAAGGTCGCTTTTTACCTTTTCTTCCTCCTTCTTCACTTCCTTCCATAACCAAGGGCCAAAAACAACTTTTCATTGGTCCACAAGTCGTCCCAAAAAGTCTAAAAATGAGTGACACATGGCAGCCTCTCGTGCTGCCACGCCATCATGCTGACATGTTTCTCCCTCTATGCTTGCCAAATATGTTGTACGGATGATGATATCATCAATACTGATGCTGATGTCAGCAATACGAATGATGACTCATCCCTATTGACTGAGATAGGTTGACCAAAACTTTGCTGTGAATATCTTTTGATCCACAACTCCGTTTGACAAGCCATTTCTGCCGTTAGAAATCTTGCATTGCACTCTTCACGATCATGCTATTTTCACTGAGTTTTGAGAACTTTGAATTTTTTTTGTTTTCTCTGTCTGCTAAAGCCATTCTAAGCATTTTGAGTTGTCTCTGCGAGTTCTATGTTGTTCTTAGCCTTCTGTGGATCCTTTTATGATCAATTGATTAGTGGAATTAATAAGAAGATGTCACATGTATTTGAAATGAAATATCTTGGTGAGTTACATTACTTCGTGGGTCTTGAAGTTTGGAGAAATGTTGGTCAATCCTTTATGTCTCAAGAAAAATATGTCAGACAAGTTCTTAAAAAGTTTAAAATGGATTAGTGTAAATTTTCCTATGTTCCAATGCAGCAGAAAACAAAACTTTACTGCGATGATGGTTTGAAGGAGATAAATGATACAATGTATAGACAGATGGTGGGAAGCTTGAACTATCTCACTACAACCAGACCTAACATAGCAAACTTTGTTAGTGTGTTAAGTCAGTTTATGACTAAACCTCTAGAAAGCCACTGGAATGCAGCGAAAGGGGTACTTAGGTATCTCAAAGGCACAATGGATGTTGAGCTGATAGGTTACTCAGATTTTGACTCGGTTGACAATCTGGATGATCGAAGATCTACTACTTGTTATGCTTTTGGCATTGGGTCCGAGATTGTTTCATGGACCAGTAAGAAGCAACCTACTATATCTTTGTCATCCACTAAGACAGAATATAAAGTGTTGTGTGCAATAACTTGGGAAGTTGTTTGGTTGAGAAGACTACATCAAGATGTTGGAGAAGAACAAAAGAAAGCTATGATAATGAAATGCGATAACTAGAGCTCAATCAAGTTGGAAAATAATCTAGTTTATCATTCAAAGACAAATCATGTTATACTCAATTCCATTTTATTCGAGAAAAGATGCAATCTAATGACATTTCTTTAAAGAGATGTGAGGTGTGGATGTTAATTTTCTAATGAGGATACTTAGAATAATAGAGAATTAGTTTCTTTAACAGTGATTAGTTTCCAACAGTCTCAACCAGTCTCAACCTTTGAAAACCGTTCTTAAATTATATGGCATTGTATATATACATTGCAAAACTCATTAATCATTTTAACAAAGTGTAACGTTGTTTCCCCGTCTCCAAATGTTGGGAGTAGGTTTTTTTCTCTCTAGTTTCAAGTGATTTTTTTCTCTCCACTTTCAAGTGAAAACACATCTTCCAAACTATTAAACCAACCCACTCAAGCTCTTCATAATATATTCATATTATAAATCATAAAGATTTCAAGTGAAAACACATCTTCCAAACTATTAAACCAACCCACTCAAGCTCTTCATAATATATTCATATTATAAATCATAAAGATCGTTGCTACTGATTGTTAATTGTTGTTCATATTATTCTTATGTAAACCTCTAGAAATGACTTATTATTTAGTGGGTTGACGTGAAAGTCATTTGTAATTATAAACTAACTTCATGTGACGTTGCCCTAGATGATCACATGACGTTTGTCTTTTCCAGTGCCGTCTCGGAACGATTTGAATGGCCGACATTTATGCAGAGCTTTTTCGGGAGCATCTGAGCTTTTATTGGGCACGCGACCGTTTGCACGTGAAGTGAAGCTTCTTCCAACTTTCTTTATGTCATCCAGAAATAATTGCGTGATATCATTATCGTCTAGAACCTTAGACCGGTCAGTCGCAGCATCCAACTGTACCCTACCGATATGCGATTTGATTTTGAAACGCGTATTATATAGAGTATGATTCAAACCAAACTCTCTCTAGTCACATTGACTGCTGTTATTCTGACTCGAAGATGAGATCCCATTTTTTTTCCTCTGAAAAGTATACCATATGAGTATTATTCAATTCAAATTCCCTACAGTCACATTGACTGCCATAGAAGTGGAAGAAAAGAGTCTGTAAAAAAACATGATATCAAGATGGGTTTTCCCTTATAAATATGGAGAGGTACGCCATGCAAATATATACATTGAAAGAGAGAGTAGATCAGATCGTCTGTGTAAGTGTGATATATACATTGAAAGAGAGAGTAGATCAGATCGTCTGTGTAAGTGTGATATATACATTGAAAGAGATAGTAGATCAGATCGTCTGTGTAAGTGTGATATATACATTGAAAGAGAGAGTAGATCAGATCGTCGTGCAGCATAGGAGGCGGTGCTGTGTTTCTGGCGCAGAAGAAATGACACTGTAGTCATATATCCTCATCATTCATTCAATTTGAGATGATGAAGGAATAAAATGTATGAAGACAGTGTCATTTCGCTGCACCTGAAACCTCCTGTTCCTATATTTCAAGTATATCATTTTTATTATTTCTGATACCAGTGTTGATCTCCTTAAAGCTGTCAGTATGTTTCCTATTTCTTTGGATGTATTTAATGAAGATTTTCTTATAAAAAAATAATGATAGAATGAATTATAAAGTGAAAGAAGTAGTTTCAGGAGGGTAGATTAATTCGAGATAAAGTGTACTGTTAAGGCATTTCTTGCATAGAATCGAACCCTGTCACCCGAGTACTAGTCCTGCTCAGTAAAATGATATGTGTAAAAGAGGTAGGTGGCTGTAATTCCAAATAATTAGAAGGGAAGATTTTCTAAGTATATGAAAAAAAAAACGTAAGTTTTATTTATTTTGATCTTTAAAAGTTATTTATTAAACATATCATAAAATATGTTAAAAATTATTATGAGTGAAAAATATAAGTTTTTCAACATTCTTAAAAGTGTTATAGTGAAAGAGGAAAATGTTAATAGTGAAAAGATATATCCATTTATTTAGTATTTACTAAGCTAGTGGATGCTTGGAAGTAAATAAGGTGCTGGGAAAACAACCATTGAACCATATAAGATGTATTATTCTCTACTGTCAGTTTATATATAATATATATTGTGTATCAGCATATAACGAAAATTTATTACAGGAATACGAAAAATTGTAGATACTTGGAGAGTATCTGGTTCTTTTAGAAAGGAGAGGAACCTACCGTTTGAATTTATTCATCTCTTGTTAATAATAAACTGTTTCTTCTGAGTACTATATATATGTTTCTTCTGCAGTTTCTTAAGAAAAAAATGGTTTATTAACTATTTATGGCTTTGATCATATAATCTGATTGTCATTTGATTTGTTTTTTTTTTCCTGATCGTCGAGAAACAGAAATGATTAATAGCTATTCCAAACGCATTATCAAAATCTTTATACTGAATACAACAATTGACTAACGGAATGCATCCATTTTACAGCGAAGAGAATGAATATGCAACGACCAAAGGGAGAAAAGTATTTTAATTATAATGAAATGGGCGCCATGATGCTGATGATGGAATACTGGATAATAGCATACATTTAGCGTAATCAGGTGATCTGGTTAAATGCCCGCAAAAACAGACGAAGAAAGCACTATCAGTTCTGAATATGATTCTATTTCCCAAAACTCTTTTTGCAAAATATTCAGTTGGATCTGTGCAGCACAATCTTTGCAGGATTGAGTTGGATGCGTTGAGAAAGCGAGTCAATTTGCTATCTAATTGGAAGGCGTCTGTTTTGTTCCTTGAGTTTTGTCAGGATCGCAAGACTCACCAACCAGAAGAAAAAATGATAAAGAAAAAGGAGAGGACATAAACAATGATCAGAAGACGAGGGCACATAGGCATTTATATGTTTGTATACATTATTCTCGTTTTATATGTTTGATGTTATTGTTCTTTTTCCTAAAATAATTGATAAATTTTATATAGAACTTTGAGTTATTTGATAATTATGTAAAGCTTATGAGCTTGATACTAATATTGATAAATCAAGTATAAGAATTTGATAATTATGTAAAGTTTATGATCTTGATACTAATATTGATAAAGTATAAGAAAAAAAAAATTCCCTTCAATTTTATACAAGGATAACACCTTTGGAAAAGTTTAATCTCTTAAATCTTAGGTATTGATTTCAGCCACGATTTAAGGAGTGTACAAAAGAAAACCATTTTTTTTTTTTTTTTTTCTTGAAATAGGGCTATCGATCCTTGAATATGGGTGAGTTCAAGCTAATGATGGTCTCTCATGACCTGTTAGTGACAATATAAACTTAGGAAATTGAATTAGCTTTCAGAATATACAACTTTTATTTATAGAAACTGTGAATAGCTATGACAAATTTGTTTTTCCTAACATTGTTATCTTATTCCCTTGCCTCACTCTCACTCCCTCCTAAACTCTTTCTCACTCTCTCCCCCCTCTCTGAATCTACCACTCTTTCCCTCCTCCCTCTATATTACCCTCTCTCTCTGACCTCTCTCTCTCTCTCTCTCTCTCTC
>JZKD02S2272395.1:33792-60992 GCA_000966675.3 Picea glauca
CTCTCTCCCTCTCTCTCTCTTCCTGTATATCTCCACTTTCCTCCCTCTCACTCCCTCCTTCCCTCCCACCCCATCTCTCTCTCTCTCTATGTTAAGTATCAAATACATGAATAAAAAACACCTTAATAGTAACAAATATATTTGAATACAATCACCACACAAGATATATGAAACAATATAGAAAACTATCACTTTATTATATCAAACCCTTAGGGTAGGGCAACACCATACAATGGATCCTATTATGGAATGGATCCTCTCCTGTTCACTTACCTTTTCGAGGGGGTATCCTACTATTGAGATACCACTCACAATATAATACTTATCTTCATATCCCATTACATTGGTTGAACCCATTTATATAGTGTTCATATCACCTATGAACATTCTAGAGGAGGAATCTTCTAGAAGCAGAAACTTCTAAAAATTCCTCTTAAATTTATTATATCTAATTACCCTCTTATTATATCTAACTACCATAGTGGGACTTATTTAATAATATAGAAGACCTATTCCACCTTACATTGAATGGCCTCCACTACCTCTCTAGCTACCTAACATTTTATCCCCATTATGAAAGCGTTGTCCTCAACGCTTGTTATAAGGGTGGACAACCATATACCAGGGTCCCATGGATAATTGTGGACCATAATGATGAAGAAGAGTAGAGAACCAAGATCCCATGCATAAATGTGAGCCACTATACTGATGTAATGTTCCCCAATTTTACCAATTAAAAAAACAAATTACTAGGGGTTCCTAGAGTTGATCATTCGTCATTCCAACCTTTTAGGCATTTATTAACTATACTTCCTAACAAACACATACTAATCCTTGTCGAAATTGCAAGTTACTTATAAGTATTTATCTATGTCTATTTCAACCCATTCATAACAAAAGGGTGAATTAGTAATCCTACTAACTAACCATTATTTCGCTTGGGATTTAAAGCTACTTGTATAACACAATCATATACATAAATATACATATACTTTGATAATTGCCTTCTGTTTACATAGCACGACTATCGATATATATGCATCTTAGATTTTCTATTTCATATGTATAGAATGATTATAAAAAAAAATGTGTATTCCTTAAAACTTCCATTCTACCCGAATGAATTCATACGACTTACCTTGAGCTTAGTTTTTGTTAATGTGTAAACACAACGATTATAGGGTAAAGTAGGTCCACTCTAGTTCACATGTGGGAAGTGTCGTTGTTACACATAATCATTATTACTACGATCTTAGTGCACATGACATTAAACTCAGATGGTTATGGTTCACAGTTGGCACACACTACTCGTTCTTAGTTGGTATGACGAGCCCATGGTGAACGAATCTAGTGTAGGGATCAATGATCCAGTATATTAGAAATAAGAATGAAAAATAAGGCGTCATTGGCTTCTTAAAAATGAATACCATACATGTATATCTTTTTTATTTTGAGATGTAGATCCGTTGTGTATTGCTCATGGCTACACTTTATATAGTTATATGGCATGGATCTGCAGTGTATTTGATTGGCAACCATGCTTTTATTTCATCCCGAGCGTGGGTATGCCCGCCTTGGTGAGACAAATTGTTATTTTTTCAGATGGCACCTCCTGAACTTCGGTCCCTAGGCTCACTCGCAGCGTATAGTGGTGAATATTTGTAATGTATTTCGGCCATCAGATTCTCTTCTAACCTCAAACATTAGGGGACATCTGTTATAACCCTAAATTGCACCTGACATGCATATGACACCTTATTTTTAAGAGCTCGAGAAACAACTTCATAATCTTCAAAAATCAAGTAGGAGTGTAATATGAGTGTACATCTTCACTACCTAGAGGTCTTTGATGACTCGTCGGTAATAAACAAGAGGATCTTGATGATCAGTCATAGAAATTCATTGATTTTTAGCAAGGACTTGATTGGTCTTTCGGGATGGTCGGTCATGAGGACAAGAGACAAACTCCAGAAGAGACGACTCAAGTTTACTAAGACTTCCCTTGGAAAAATGGAAGGATGTTCTTTGTCCAAGGGTGACTCATTGTGTTGTTAATAGAAAGAAAATACTTTTCCCTTCCTCTTTTTGCGGTATATTTGAATTTTTTTGTCCTTTTCAATAATTTTGGGAATCTTGGAAAATAATAAAGAGTGCTACGTTACAAAGGAGGATCGAGTGTCTCAGACATACTAGTTCCAAGTGCAAGGAACATATTGACGCTCAGAGTAAGGGGACATATGCAAGAAAAGGACACTCGGGAAAAATCCTCCATGGGTCAAGGTGTCAAGATGCAGAGGCAAAGTGCTACAAGGATTGCGTATAAGGCATGCTTTAAATGGTTTAGTTGACAACAACATGGAGCCGACATTAGGCCAATGACACAGGAAGGTAAATGATATTAATAAGACACAATGATAACGTCCTTCGATGTGATTTTAACGAGCCTAGAGAAGGTAAGATCGGTAGTTTTTTATTTTTAGAGAGTCTGAATAAGCATAAAAGGAGACTCCAATGGGGTACCTTTTTCGAAGGTAGTATAGTCGGTTCGAAAAAGGGGTAAACTAGCACCGAACATACATCTATTCAAAATCATTTTAATGAGCGTCACAAATACAATATCACTTGACAATCTTTTCATTTTTAAGGAGTCTGAAAAGAGCTTAACTATGGACTCCGTAAAGGATGTTCTTCTGGACCAATTTAACCAGTCTGAAGAAACAAGGTCACTCGGCTATATTTTTAATTTTAGGGAGTCTGAAAAGAGATTAACTATGGACTCCATGGGGATTCCTTCTTCGTAAGTTTAGACCCTCAGGCCCAAAAAAGGGTTAAATCTATACCTGAGAATACTCTTCTAGAGAACCGAGGCTCCTAGAGTATACCTTTGTTCATACTTTTGACCATATGGACCGAAAAAGGGGTAAAATATCGCCAGACAGACGAGCCTTAAAATTTCAGTTTAGCGAGCATGAAGGTCAACAAGATCACTCGACAATATTTTCATGTTTAGAGGGTCTGAAAAGGGATTAAAAGAAGACTCGTTATGTTTTGGGAGTCCAGAGGGTAGGGATGATTTTAGGGGCTAAATTTCGCCCATGGGCTAATTTTCTATGGTTTTTTCAAAAATGAGATTCGCTATTTTAAAAATGATTCGCCCAATTTCTATAGGATAAAATTATTTTACCTTAAAATTCGCCAAAATTTTATAAAAAATATAAAAAATCCTTAGAAATTTGAATATTTTTACAAAAATATCGCCAAGCATTTATAGTTGGCATATGAAGGATTAGTGAGATTCGCCAAGGTTTCTACATTTTAAAATAAATTTCCATCCTTAAAATCATCCTTGCCAGAGGGTGATGTCAACAGTGATAATGAATCATGCAAATGAGGCTCAAACTCGTAATCAAGGAAAACTAGTAAGGACTCCCAAGCCTATAGTCATTAGTGACAGCATGGACACCAAAATGAAACCAGGATCTACCTAGGGAATCCATGTGAAGGTAGGCTCTACCACTAAATTACGACACTTATAAAGAAAGAGTGAGGGTTATTTGTCACAATTCGGTGGGATCGATCCTATGGAAAAACAAAAAAACAACGAGGTGCAACAAGTGGGGGTGGAAACCTAACTTACATGCACAAAGTTGAAAAAATGACTTTTAACCAAAAGACCTTTAAAATGACCCAAATCTCCAAAAACTTTCCCAATACCCAAAGTAACACTTATTGTAATATTCCATAAGAAACTCATGAACCATAATAAATGATTTTTAAGTTAGAAAAAACGACAAAAGGGTTCGAAAAAATGAAAAAAAGGGCCAAAAAAGTCTATAAATAGAAGTTTGGCATCTCATTATAACTATTACGAATTGAGAATTGACCAAAGGTCAAAAAACACCCCTTTGTCAAAAGAGATGATTCTGGGAGCTTTAGTGGACCAAATGAACTTCTCCTTGATTTAAGTAAGTACAAAGTAGCCCCTCCTTCATTTCCATTCCTCCTTTATGTATATTTTTTATTTTTTTTGGGGGGGGCGGTGTTGAACTTTAAAAGGGTCAGCCCTACGTGTACGCAGGTTGTTCTAGGACAACACGTGTATGCCTGCATGTGGATAAAAATATCCACACGGGCATATGCGACTATATCCACTACAACCCGTGCATACCCTCCAACATGTGAAAAAGTAAAAAATGCAAGAGTTAACTCTCAATGATTTTGTCTTTTTGCAGGATGTATGTTCATTCGAGAGAGAGGGAACATGAGGAATTTGATTTTTTGGTATCAGAAGACCCCACTGATGTTGTTGTCTTAGCACAATGTGGGTTGCTAAAATTCTTCTAGTGTTCGTTCATGAGGGCACAACCCAGGCTGCTAAATGTCTTGGTAGATCACTGGCACCCAGATGTGGAGGCATTCATGCTCGAGGGACAGTTGTTGACTCCGACGAATGAGGACATTTATTTTTTGAGTGGCCTTTGAAGGAGAGGGGAACCAGTCAACCTTCGTACTTTTCCCTCGGGGCCTCATAACATAGCCATGTTGATTGGGATACACTGCGAGGTGGGCACTAACAAAGTGGGTTCTCAAGTGCTTATAAACAACATTAGCAGCCTACCGCTGAAAGCGATTGTTATACTCATTGGGAGGATCACTAGATCTGTAGATTTGCATAAGGCTTCCTGAGCGCACATGCAGTGTGCAGTTCAATGCTTAAATGCACAAATTTTTTACTGGAGAACAACCATGATGACATGCATGAATAGACAATTGACATATTTTCGAGTGCGGGCGCATAGGAACTTTGGGTTTGGGACAGTTTTATGCTCTTTCTTCTTTGAGAGGGTACCCGGTCTTATTCCTTGAGAGATAGTACGAGGGCACATGGCACCTCTCCCAACATTATGCATATGGGCGACGTTGTTTCTGCGACAGGGTGGAGGGAGGACCATTGAGGCCTCCGATGACAAGTCTTTTGACTGGTGGTCATGAAAGATTCTGACGATAGAGGACTAGCCCTATGCCAGGATCAACTTTTACAGGGACCCTAACATGGTCGTACCTCTTGGAGTAGAGCGAGAAGAGTTAGATATGCTTGTTTTTTCAAAGTTGTTTAATTTTTATTTATTTTTTATATATATTATTTGTTTTTGTGTACCAGAGTATCTGACAAGTATGTATTCGTTATGTGTAGATGTGGGACCAGTGCGTCAAGAAGATTTCATGAGGACTAGGAGGCGTCCTCGACTAGAGTCAGGACCAACAACAGCAGGGAGGCCTCCATCTAGAGAGGGTGATAGATTTTTGAGACAGGTGGAGAGGAAACTTACTGCGCTCACTCGCATAGTCCCAATGGCAGAGATCGAGGACCTTTCACCATCGATGCAACCTCATGTAGTTGGGGTGCCACAGACCTGGGTCCAGCTCTTCTGGCATTTGGAAAACGTCATTGTTCACTACGGTAGGACCAACAGGCCCCGCCCTTAGCTAGGCTAGACTACTTACGTGTTGAGAGCACTTTTTGTATATTTTTCAAGGCATAAGCCCTGTGACTCTGACTGGACATATTTTTGAGGCACTTGCGCCCACCCATGTACTCTGATATTTTTTGATATATATATGGATGTTTTTCATATTTGTTTATGTTTTATGGATTACATCTATTTTACAAATGTATTTACATGTGCATGTGTGAGATTTTTCTTACATGTGTGCAATATGATAATCTAATACATGATTAGATAGAGTATCTGTGATTTGTATCAATATCCTAATAACATGGATATATGTAATGTAATCAAAGATTTTCTCTAAGAGACATACCCTAAGGAACCGACAATGTAGTGTAGGATCGTAAACTCGGTAAACCCCATTTAACTAAGACACAACCAGGTGAGCATCTAAGTAGACTAGGAGGTGAGAGATACCATCCGACAAAGCGTCACGAAGAAACTCTAATACTTTGTTTTATTCATAGACATTGTTTGTGGTGTCACCTAAACAAATACCTCCTGAAGATAGCAACTGGCCCTAAGGTGTGAAAATCACCCAAGATGCGGAAGCAAGCCTCCGAGTGTGCCAGCTAGTGCCATCTGTGAACTCAATGAACACATGTGATTCACTTGAAATCTACCACAACGAAAAAGATAACATAAAAAACGACACATCCATAAAAAAAAGATGAAAAATAAAAAGAGAAAGTACAGGACTATACATATGTTACAAGAATTCACCCAAGGTGACCCTCCTACGAGTAATACTTCTTGAGGTAGAGCCCATTTCTACGCTCTGGAAAATTATTTCCCTCAAATTCTACCAGACGATAAGCACCCTTCTTTAGAACCTCCTTCACAATGAAAGGTCCGAACCACATGGGTTTGAACTTGCCTTCCCCCAGGGGGTCCTTATCTTAGTCATATACTAGGACAAGGTTGCCTTCAGAGAAAATCTGAGGACGAACAGACTGATCATACTGACACTTGAATTTTTGTTTGTGAGGCTCGTTAGCCAAGGCTGCATCCTGACGCTGCTCATCGAGATGCTCAAGATATAATAAACTCTCTTCAAGCAGTGAAGTGTCTAGAAATAACTGTACTTCCAACATTAGAGAGGGGATCTGACATTCTATAGGAAACACTTCTTCTATCCAGTAAATTATTTGAAAAGGTGAGAAACTAGTTGCAATCTTAATAGATGTTCGGTAGGCCCATAATGTTGAGTATAACATCAAATGCCAATTTGACTTGGCTAAATTGATTGTTCATTGGAGAATAGTCTTAAAATATTTATTCAGAGCTTCCACTTGACCATTCTCTTGTGGGTAGTAGGGTGATGAATACTGTTTCCTCAACCCAATATTTGACGTTAACTTGGACATCATTTTTTTTTTATGAAAATGACTTTCATGGTTAGTGAAAATCTATCTTGGGATGTCGAACCTTGCTATTATCTAGTCAAACAAAAAGAGAGTTGTGGTCTCGTCATCATATTTAAATGTTGGCATAGCTTCAACCCACTTATTGAAGTATTCTATTTCTATGATGATATAACGATTCCCCCTTGCGGAAGGAGAATTTCATGTAGCATAATCAATTCCCCACTTAATGAAGGGACCAATTGTGATGAAGGGAAACATGGGAGTGAGGTGTTCCCTCATCTTCCAAGAGAAGATCTGACATGGGTGGCACTTCTTTACCAATTCAACACAATATTTGATTAATGTAAGCCAAAAGTAACCGACTTGTAGAATCTTTTGGGTTGTTTCCAACCCAGACAAATGAACGCCACATGCTCTAGTGTGGCAATCGTTAAGCACAATTTCCTCTTATTCATGAGTGAGGCACCGAAAAAGGATACAATATACACCTCGATGATATAGAGTGTCATCGAGTATGAGATAGTTCTTATCTTGATGTCGTATACGATGACGCTCATCATGAGAAACAGGATGGGAACTTCTAAATTCTGGAGATAGACTAGTATATCTCCATACTAGGGGTTCAAAGACACGATCAAAAAAATGTCTCCTTTGATAGGTGACTCTATGGCCATAACATCACCTGAATCGTCTGGAAGTTCTGACATGAGTTCTGAAAAGACCAGTGACTTTTTGGATTTTTCCGAAACAAAATCTAAGTCAAATTCCTAGAGGATAACTATCCATCTACTGATATTTTCTCCGATTACACATCATGTTAACACGTATTGAAACAGATTCACAACGACAATGACGGTGGTCCTTCAAAATAAAATATAATGATGGAACCGTTGGACAGCATGAACTACTGCCAACGCAAGTTTTTCGACGTGGGAATAATTAAGTCATGGTCCAACCATGCCACGAATCAGGTAATAAATCACGTATTCTGAGAGAAAATCATCTTCCTGAACCAAGACCATACCGATGGTCAACTCCGCAGTGACCAAGTATAATAAGAAGTCATTACTATAATTGGGTGGCCAAAGTAGAGGGACAAGAGTGAGGGCACTTTTCAATGTGTTGAAAGAGTGTTGAGCAGCCTCGTCCCAATGAAAAGGAACGTCCTTCTTCAGTAAACGCATGAATCCCTTTGTGATATCGACATAGTTTGCAATGAAATGTCGTCAAAAAAATTATTTTCCCTATAAACTCTAAAGCTGAGGGATCGTGTATGAGGGAGGAAACTAAACTATCGCCTCAACCTTGATAGGATCAACCATGATCCCTATTGTCAAAACTATGAAATTTGGCAAACGACCCAATGTCATGCAAAAACTATAGTCATTTATATTCAAGTGGATCCGGTAGTAGCGACATTTCTCAAAGATAAGTCGGAGGTGTGTGGGATGATCATATATCTTACGATATCATGATTTTAAATCATCAATATAAGCCTCGACTATGTGTTTGATATTATGGAAAGAAAAATAAATGGCCCGTTGAAAAGTAGCTCCAACATTTTTTAGAACAAAAGGCATCTTCCGATAAGCAAATGTACCCCATGGACAGATGAAAGCGGTTTTGTGTTGGTCTTCAGTTTTGATATGTATCTGATTATATCTTGAAAATCATACATGAAAGAAAAGGCCTTGCAACCTGTGCATTCATCGACTATTTGGTCAATAATTGGTGTGGGGAAATTATCCTTTGGACAGGCCTTGTTCAAGTCATGAAATTCCGTACATATGCGAATTGTACCTTGTTTTTTGTCAACCAAAATGGGATTTGACACCCATTGATTCAATTGGATCGGGTAGATGAAACCAGCTTTGAGCAATTTCTCTACTTCAGCCTTAAAGTTGCTTCTTTCTTAGGATTGACTAGACAAATATTTTCTGAGACTGAATTAGCATCAGGATGTGTTGTGATCTCATGTTCGACGATTCTTGAATCTATGCCTGGAATTTCCTTGTAGGACCAGGAAAACACGTCGCATAATTCTTTAAATAAATATATGCATATTCGAATCTCCTCGGGGGAGCAGTCTGCTCTGATGAAGACATTCTCCATGATGCCAGGGTTCTTGAGATATTGATAGGTGTTTTCTCAGCGATAATTGCCATATTTCCTTTAGCGTAAACTACGTGCATATCCAAAGGATTGATAGAAAAAGACCTATCTCTAGTCATAATCAAAGTGAATGCACCTACTTCAATTCTTCTTAACTCTTGGAGGAAATAAGATCTATGGTGGAGATCATCCCAAGGTCTATTTGGACTAGTCATCGCCTCGATACTCTCCTCATCAGAGGGAAATACTAGCTCTAAAGAATTAGTATCGACGAGGGAACTTTGAGCCCAAATAGGCCCGAGAATTGCATCTAACTCTTGTGTGGGAGTCGGATCGGGGTTGGCGAAAGTTTGTTGGACTCTAGAGTATGCAACTTCTACCACAGACAAAGGCATGACCATGCCATGGTGCCCTATCCCTTCCATTGTGGCTGATGGGGAAGGAAGTGTTCACAGGTCATCAAAGTAAGTCATACGAATCGACAAAACTTGAAAATTTTCAACCCTAGATTGGTCGGGAATCACCAATATGTAATTGACATTATCAGTCAGAGGTGGGGAATTGAAAGTACCCATCAAAAGTGGGCACAAACCAACCCCTACGTTGACAATTTCATGTTGGGGGTTATCAACCATCAGGACCGTGGATGCTCCCGGTGAAGGGTCGGGATGGGAGAAAGAAAACTGATCAATGGACATGATCCAACCCTCATGTGGAAACAAGAAGACCGAAAAAAATGTCGCAACCACTTCTTGCATAGCATAGGTCCAACTCCTTCCTAACACAATATTGTAGTTGAGAGACGCATTGACCACTTGAACCTCGACGCACATGGTCTTCCCCCCCAACTGCATGGGGAAAGAGGGGATGATTCCATGTGGTTGGAACGAACGACCGTTGAACATGGTAATAAGATTAGGTGACAGAGACAACATGGGTTGGCCAATGGCCTTCCAACATGCCAAATATATCACGCATGTTGAGGCACCCTCATCAACCACCGTGCGGAAAATGTTTTGAGTAAACATTTTCATGGTGTAAGCCACTACTATCTGAAACGCTATGTGGTAAGGAAGATGAGGTTTTAAGTCGGTCGTATCAATCATGATCATTCCCAGATTACAAGTCTTATCAGATCCTAAGGTAGCTAACAAAGCCTTTCTCTAGGAAGGGAAACTCTCGAGGACTTCCAAAGATGACATCGCACAAGGGGTTTGTGAAAAATCCTACACCAAAAAGTAGTTATGGGTGGCCCTTGCGTTTGGGTTGTGAGAAGCTTTATTGAATGCACCTTTGGGGATGCGTGTCATTGTTTCTCCCAACATATTCTCAATTTGGAGAGGAAGAGATGGGTTTTTGGTTTCTTTACCCTTCTCAAGGTTGTTTGGCATTCCATAGTCACATTTCCTAGTTGTTAAGTCAATGCTACCTTTCATCATGTCCACATTCATAGATGAAGGATTACTTGAAGATGAAGGGGGTCCTTGATCGACCCCTTTCATGCTTGAAGAGGCTTGAGATAAATTTTTCCCATGAAAAAATGGATTCGTTGACACGGTAGGCGGCTGTTGTGCCAATAACTTTTGGGCCTCCGCAAGTTGAGGGAACTGGTGAGTCAAATGGTCTTCCTTGCAAAGATTATAAGGATACTTCGACTTTTTCTTTTTAGTGTTTCCATCGCCATCATTATTGGTAGGTTTCTTATCCTCCTTACCTTTCTTTCATTGTTTCTTCTTTCCATTAGGCTTTTGGGTGGCCTTCGGGTTTGTCGATTACACACTGTGTACATCCGACATTTGAGTAGGGGGAGCAACTGAATGAATGGTCTGGCTGGCCATTGTCTGCTATATTGACAATTGTTGTAATTTATTCGAAAACTGATCTGTGGGCTTCGTTTGCACTAAACCTACAATAACATCGGCATGTGGTCCAGATCTTTATCTAGTCTTGTCAAGTATCTACCGTGGTGCATCAGGCAAAACTTCGTAAAGTAAACTAGACCAAGAGTAAATCAGTTCTAGTTGTTGGGCTCTCATTATCTCTTCTTCCTCTGAAAATACCCCCAAGGTTGTGACGTCTTTAGATAACTGAGGTACCGAAGACTTAAGGAACCGCTCTAGCAGGAATGTTGGTGGGACTGGCACTTTTATCAAACTCTTATGGAATATCCATTATCGGATGTGATCTGAGATATGGTCCTCTTTTGTCTTCTCAAATTTGGCCAACAATTCGGTGTCGGCATCGTATCTCACAGGTAATTGGAAATGGTTTAAGAAATCCATTTCCAATTCCCTGAAGGAAGATTATATTGAGCAGTCGAGCTCGATGTACCATAAAAAAATGCAACTAGATGGAGTCATCTCTCAAATAATTGGATGAGCACCCTAAATGGAAAGTAGTCACATGATCGCCTGGATCTTCATTAGCCTTGGCCTCAAACTTTGGGATGTTTGAAGGCAACTTGGTCGGCATAGGGGGCCAATGTGGATCATGATAGATGGGGTCATTTAATAACCTTCTTAAGTGTGGAAAGTGTAGTGTTTCCAGAAACGGTAATTTGGGTTGTTGATTGTAACCAGGGAAAAAAGAGCCTGGAGTTTGGTTAGCACTAGGTTGCTAGGAAAAGTTAGGTTGTTGGCCAGGGTTCTGGTAATAACCATGGCCATGAACAACGTATGGATTTTTCATTTGTTGAGACATCATTGGATGACTCCCCTAATAGGATGTAAAGGGTTGGGATTGCATTGCATTCCAAGGATTTTGGGAAGGGTTTCCCCCTGCCTATCTGATGGGAATACGTGTTGAGCCTTGCTCGGGGTTCCATTTGCTATGGAAGGGGTTTCCCTCGGTCGGATTCCCTGACAAGGGAACTGATCCCTGCCATAAATTCCAAGGTCCTTGTGAGCAAGGAATTCCTAAGTTTTTCCCTTGTGCAGGAATAGTACCTTGTACATGATGTTGTTTTCCATAACTGGGGTTTCCCCCGACTGAGATGGAAGCTGACGAGAAAGTGTTGTTACCAAATGTGTCGAAAAAATAGAATGGTGTCCAAACTACCAGCGTGCTATAAGTAGGAAGTCCTTGACTACCTGATCCAAATGAACTATAGTTTACATTCAGTCCAACAGATTGCTGGTGGGAACCGCCAATGAAGGGGACGAAGGAGGTATATGACCCCCTCTATAAGGGAAATCATTATAGTGAGATGAAGTGCCCCTCATGGATCCTTGCAGAGGAGCATTGGAGCTCCCCTCCCTAAGACCTAACATCTATAGAGTGGATTGGGAAAGGACAGTGCTCATACTGAAGCCAGGCATCCTGTATGAGAATGGAGGGCCTATCGCACTTTGGGTGAACGGAGTAGTGATCACCATAGATACAAACCAACCATTTCCCAAGGTAGAGGCAATCGATACCATAGTATTCCAGACCGAAGACGGTTGGTTAGGAGGAGAAACACCCCCTGTAGTGACAACCATAGAGGAATTATGAGTATTCCCTAAAGAAGTAGCAACATTGTTTCCATCATTGCTTGTGACACTATTTGGCGCTCGTAAGTTTGAACCTGTACAATGATGGGTGTCAATAGATCGGTGATTGGAGGGTTATATGGACCAAGGTATTTCACTTCGAGGTCAGAAATGATTGGTTCCTCTAGAATCAAATGTTCTCCTCTCAGAGATGAGTTGGGCACATTTTCATGTAAACCAGTCGCCTCAAAAGACCCTTGCTGGTCTAATTTTCTCCTTAGTAGTGGCGGGGGTGGCTCAAGATCAACTAGTGGCATGCCCAAAAGCCTTCGCGACCGGTTGAGATCCTGATCCTCCACTGTGAGAGAATATAAATGACACACTAGGGCTTTCTATAATCATTTTTAAAATCCATCACACACTAAAAAAAGTTCCTATGAGGTAAGACAAGCAGATAACTAGCTAGTTAGAAGAACAGTTACAACAACCAACATTAGAGAAACTTACTGGTGCAAGTGCAACTTGAATACAGAAGCACCCTCCAGGTATACTCTATAAAGCATGGTCTAATGTTTTCTCTAGGTACTGTTGTATACCCCTACAGTCACCTTTGTAAGTCTCTCAGATAAAGGAAACTAGGTTGCCACTGCGCGAACGATCACTAGGCGGGTACAGTCGACAATCGGGTGGACCTCAATGAGAAGGGTATCAAGCCCGAAACCTATCAAGGGTATCGAAAGCAAGTGTTCTGGAAGACTACTGAGGGCCTTGAACAGATTCGAGACCCATGAAGCTCCATGGAAAATGCGATCAACTAAATCCCAAGATAAGCCCTCTATATGTGTTCCCCACTAAGCTTGGTTTGTCTTTGGATGGGTTATCTTCGCTACCTTTCCGTAGGCGACCTCGTGTTTATCCCTTTTGTTAGAGGGGGTCCCAGATGACTTTCATGGTTACTAGACTTTCAAGCACTCCCTAGCTCAAACTCTTATGTTTGTTTTTGTAGCCTTGAAGAGTTTCCTCTCCAATCCTAAATCAAGGCTCTAGCTTAGACGAAATTGATGAACCCTTCAAACACAAAGGATAATACCTTTTAATTAGGGGTTAATTTTAGTGGTTGTATTAATTCAAAAGGAATGAAAGTGAAACTAGTGATGTTCTTTAAGAGATTAAATAGAAGAGCATAAGATGATACTAGAAACAAAAGTACTTCTTTCTTCACAAATAAAGATTTGGCAATTGAAACTCTTTCACCAAACTTTTCGTAACTACTTTTCTCAAATCTTTGAAAATTAAAACTCAAAACAATATGTTGGCCCTTGACCAAGTTTTGAGGAACACTTGGTCATATTTGATTGTTTTTGGGTCTTCGACAGCCTGTCGAAGATAGAACGCCAGACGGAGCAGAGATCATGGGATTTCAGCCCACTTTTGGGCCCCTTTTTGGGTTTTGGGACAATGTAATGGGAAAGGGATGTCGGCCCACGGGTTCACCCACGCTTAGGCCCACTTTTGTATGTATAAATAGATGTCTAGGAAAAGTAAGTAAGAGGATGGTAGCCTATCTATGTGATTTAAGATAAGTGATAGTAGTTCTTTGGGCATGACTGTAGAAGGGTTACAGAGCTAAGTGAAAGTTATTATAGAAATTATAGAAGGCTTTATGCTACAACACAAGGAAGAAGGATCTAGCAAGCTGTACAGATCGTCTGTCCTGTGTGTAGAAGGGTTTTTGGTGATTGTGTGTTGTAACTGATTGAAGACATTAATAAAGAATAAGAGTTGGTCGATGTAGCCCCGGGGTGGGGGTGAACCACGTACATGTTTTGTTGCTCTACTTTGTGCGATGTATCGATGTCTTTCTATGTGATGAATGTTAGATAGATCTGATGTTTCTTTGTGCCTAATCATGTGAATTAATGATAGATATGACCTATATGGATGTTCTTAGTGCTTGAATTTTCTATATCTAATGTGTTCCTTTTATGTTAAGTGTTATTAGATGATGGATCTGGTTGCATACTGTGATACTTTGTAATTAGGGTACGTCTGCGCTGTTACTAAGAACTAAATATTAATGAAGATTAACTTCTAAGTTCTCTGTTAAGTGTTAGAATCATATATCTATGTCCCAGCTAAGGTTGCAAACATCTAAGTCCTACAACCACCCCTTCCTCTACCTCAGGTGAGACTCCATTTACTTCCCAGGTGTTGTTGAAAGGGTCAGTAGTTAGGGTTTTGTTGGTGCGTTGTTGTAGCATTGAACCCTGGGTCTGCCCCTCTGCCAACAAATGGTTCCATTGCTGGGACCTGAAACTATGATTGATGGGAACTGAGAAAGAAGAAGCTTTGTGCAAATATTCAACCTAAAACTTTGGAAGCTCTGTGCTAAAGAAGGAAGGACAGATCTGAAGAAAAGAAGTCAGATATGAATGATTTGTGCTTTAAGAAAGGTTAAAGTGGAAGTTTCTGAAGAAAAGAGGTCATATCTACAAAAAGAGGTAAGATCTGTAAGCTCTGTTCTCTGATAGAGGTAAGAACAACTAAAATTTTTTAGATCTGGAAGATTTATGCTCTATAAAAGTAAGATAAGTCAAAAATTTTGTTTCTAAAATATGGATCTAGGTATGCTTGATAGAGTTTGTCCTAGCTTGAACACTAGGTCATTTTTAGATGAAAGAAGGTTTGATATGAATATATCTGGTAAGAATAATGATAAATATGTTATACCCATCCATAGAAAGAATGTTTGGACTAACCAATGGATGTAGGATCCTAGAAAGAATTTTTTGCAGGCTAGCTACCATGATCCTAGTGTGCAGTACAAAAGAGGCTAGGGATCATTTACAAGAAAGAGAGGATTAACCATATGTTACAGTTGTAGAAAACCAAGTCATCTAGTTAAGGAATGCCCAAGTGGAAGACCTAGTTGTCTCAGTTGCAAAGATTTGGACCATGAAGTGTTGAATTTCCCTAGAATGATTGCTAAGATTAAAAGAATGAATCTGAATGAATAAAACCCTAAGACAACTCTATAAATAGTCAAATCTCAGAAAGAATCCGATAAAGTATTACTACAGATTAAAGAGACCCTGAATGACCACCAAAATTTTAGGTTATCAGAGATCTTTAAAGAAAAAGAATGCATTGAAGTAAGAATAGGAGATTTTGACATTAATTGTGTTCTTGATGAAGAAAAACCGGTGAACATCATGCCAGAGAGACTTTGGAAGCTATAGGAAGACCTGCTATGATCCCTTCACTAAGAGAAATATGAATCTTTAGAGGAAATATGGTGACCCTACGTGGAAAGCTCACTCATATATCTATGAATGCTAATGGAACATCGATAGAAGAAGATTTTGAGATTATCAAGTTTATTGAGGACAAGGCCCCATTTACTATGTTACTTGGAAAACCTTGGATTAAAAGAGATCAAGCTAGAAAGAAAGAAGAATAAATTTTTGTAGAACAACAGAGACAAGAGTTAACAAATTTCATGACCAGAAGGATTGCATAGTTGATTGAAGAATAGGAGAAAATATCAAAGCCACTTATCGTTAGAGGCTCAGATGTCGAAGCTGAAAGAATGTCAGAAGGCTCACAGAAGACCAAAGCACATGTCCCAGAAAAAGAAGAATTATTACCCCTGGGTCTTAGGAGAGAATCCCAGGAGCGTGAAGTACATATGTTCAAGGAAAATAAGAATCAAAATGGGAATAGAATCCCCAAGATGAAGATCACTGGAAAAAAGGATAGGAAACTAAGTAAAAGGAGAGCTAATATCGATAGACTACAAAATACTTTAGAGGGAACCTTGTAGAATGGGAAACTTGTAGAAATTGAACTTCGTCGAGATATCAGACCAGCAACATAGGCCACTTTGGTGAGGCAAAGAAATATAGCCATTGGAAGATGGTATAACTATTCGACTGCCACTTTGAACGAGTCGAAAATCATTGATGGTTTACCACTAAACCATCAGACCGCACCATAACAGACAGACATGAGTTGCAAGAAGACCATTACTAACTTTCTTACTTATTCCACCGTTCCACGCACTGAGAATACCTTTTCCTAACTAAGAAATTGAGCCCACAACCTGAGATTATTTTGCACTGTGAATATCGCCTTGTTCCCATACCCTCCATTGCAGTTTTCGAATCCAGTTCACACCCAATCTAATCGACCTCGAGCTTTTATGTTGGACGAGCTTAGTGCATTAGAGAAAGAATTAGAAGAAGTTATGGTTGAGTTAATGACTAAGAGAGTCATGTCAGAAAGAAGGATCTCTGCAGGTGTCCAAGCATCATCAACAAAAAGATTCCAAGCTTCTCCCTCAACTGCTCGCAGAGCAGGACCTTCCCGAACCACGATAGAGACAAGAACAAAGCATAGAGATGACATTTCGAATGCCAAGCTTATTCCACACATTTTGTCAAATTACATACCACCTCTTAGTGGTGGGATTAACCGTGACAGTGTACCTAGAGACTTCGAGTATACTTTGATCACCACGTACCTTCCAAAAGGGTTGTGCGCAGTTCAAGCCAATCAAGACAAGATCGCAGCGTTGAAGTTAGTGAATTCAACCTCGATGATAGGAAAGTCTACAGTATGCTTTCCCCACACAAGTATCTAATGAAGACGAAGGGAAATAACTCAAATATCGTCCTGCAGTCTTGGACCTAGAACCTCACACAGTCTACATTGTTGAATGTTATGAAGATCCGGCACTTTGGAAGACACCAAGAGGTGAATGCATGCGTAAATTTGCTTCTATATTGCTATCACAGAGGATACCTATGGATAAACCGATGCATCAATGTGGATCCGACCTTGATCAATCAGATCACAGGGATTATCATGCAAGGCCCTAAACCACAGGAGTTCTACCCTAGCAAGACCTTCAACTGAGAATTAGTGCAGAGAATTAAGGAAACCTATGGTGATGTTGAGAAGGGCACATGAGGCTATAAGGTAGCCTCTATCCAGAGTGGTGAAGTGCATCTTTCCTATTAGTTGATCGTAGGAAAGTTAGATCATAAGAATAAACCAACTCAAGTGACTAGATTCATGATCAACCTCGCAGGAATGTGCGTAGAGGGATTACAGATGAACTGGGTGCAGTACCTTGTCAACCAACTAGAGATTGATTCTAGAGAAGCACAATACCAAGGGTATGAATTCCACTTTAGTTGGATTCTCATATTGATTGCTTTCATTGCCTGGGAGATACCAGAAGGTGCCACCTTTTTGGATATAGAACCCTTTGAACCACTGGCTACGAAGTTCTATACGCTGTGGTATTCTAGCGACATGAGAAAAAAGTGGCAGTGAAATGTCTTCTTCCAAACCTACTACAACCAGTTGAAGATCAAAATCCAGTCTACACTGCGCATCACCCTGAGCACAGTTTACAGGTTTAGACCCCTGATGAAGTTCAGCGTAGACCGCCACTTCACCTACATTACAGCGTGATGATGAGCATAAATAGTATCTCCAGTCATATTACAAATTGGCAGAAGATGACTTGAAGGAGATTACCAAGGAATGGTCAGCAGACCTCCTTGTTCTAGCAGACCCCACAGAGATGTCTGATGTGGATATCCCTGAAACTATGCCGGACACACCTTGACCAAGTAAAATGATGAAGTGCATGATGTCCATAGCACATTGGTGGAGACATCTTTGACCTCACCTGAGCATGGAGATGATGGTGGAGTACTAGGTGGCATGGAAGTCAAGAAAAACAAGGGAAAAGTTACTCTGCCTAGAGACAAAGAGGATCCAACTAAGAAAAGGAAGGTTACCCCACCAAATCCTTTGTTCCAAAAGAAAGCCAGAGCCACCAGGGCTATGTTTAAGACTACCCTCACCTCAGACGAATTCGACTTCTTAGTCGCTACATTGAATGATGCTTCATTGGAGATCATGGAAAATTAAGAAGCGAAGAAGGAGGAGGTATTCAGCCGAATCAAGTGTCAACTTTGAGAAGTGCAACATGCACTACAATCCAGCCGCATAGTTTTTATTGCACCCTCGACAAGTGGAATAGAAGAATCGGGAGATGAGCTATCCCAACTGCACCAGATCACCAATAAAGTTGAAGCTCGTCTTCAATGAGATCAGGAAGAGACATCGCAAGATACTCAAGCTTTGGTACAGGGACAAAAAGATATGCTACAACAACGCAGTAATGCAGAACAATAAAAGCTAGCTCTTCAAGCAAAGTGGGAGGAAGAGAAAGCAGCGCTACAACAAGACAGGGAAAACTTGCTCCCAGAGAAACTCAAAGTACAGGAATGGGTTCACAAAGCACTTCACTCTATGATAATCATCAAAGTCCATATAGAACAACAAGTTCCATAGAAGGTGGCACAATTGGAAGGAGTGATCCAACAACTTTAGTTGTGCATCGTAGACCTTGAACTTCGCACTGTGCTTGAGACACCTCAAGAAATAAGAGATCTAGGAGAGGCCACTTCCCGAAGCATAGTTGACCGACTAAAATCCTTTTCCTTGGAATAAAATTAGCTGAGCTCAAAAAGCGCCCAAACATATGAAAGCCTCATGGAAAATCCAGAATTATAGGCATTAGAGTTGCAGCTCCAACACACACAACAACAGGTAGACACATTACAAGCACAACTAAATGCCTTGTCACTGGTTGATAGAATGAAGAGGTTTCTCGAGCAATGCACAACCCAGCAGCAAGTACGCACACTCCAGAGTAAAATAATGGAAGTACCTCAATGAATTCAACCAGTGCAAGAAAAGGAATGTCAATTATTCACTGAACTTGAAAGCCAAGGAGTAGAAATCAAACATGTTGTGAGTATAGAAGAACAATTCCTCGAAGGACCAACCAATGATGCACTTATTCAGGAGTTCACTGAGTAAGAAGAAATATCCCTACAGTAGATCGAAGCAGCTCGAGCCAACCTACAGGTGTTTGAGGTGAAATTTCTCAGACTAGAGTGACTCGGGATGAGTCACATGTGAGTGTTGGGGGCCTGTTGTCCTGACCAAGTTTTGAGGAACACTTGTTCATATTTGACCATTTTTGGGACTTCGACAGCCTGTCAAATATGGAGCGCTAGATGAAGTAGAGATCATGGGATCTCAACCCACTTTTAGGCCCCTTTTTGGGTTTTGGTACAATGTAATGGGAAAGCGATGTCGGCCCATGGGTTCACCCACACTTGGGCCCACTTTTGTATGCATAAATAGATGTATAGGTGAAGTAAGTAAGAGGATGGTAGCCTATCTATGTGATGTAGGCTAAGCACTAGTATTTCTTTGTGCATGACTATAGAAGGGTTACAGAGCTAAGTGAAAGTTATTATAGATATTTTAGAAGGATTTGTGCTACAACGCAAGGAAGAAGGATCTAGCGAGTTGCACAGATCTTGTGTCATGTGCGCATAAGAGTTTCTGGTGAATGTGTGTTGTAACCAATTGATGACATTAATAAAGAAGAAGAGTTGGTGGATGTAGCCCCAGGGTGGGGGTGAACCACATACATGTTGTGTTGCTCTTCTTTGTACGATGTATTGATGTGTTTCTATGTGATGAATGTTAGATAGATCTGATGTTTCTTTGTGCCTAGTCATGTGAATGAATGCTAGATATTACCTATATGGATGTGCTTAGTGCTTGAATATGCTAGATCTAATGTGTTCCTTTTATGTTCAGTGTTATTAGATGATGGATCTGGTTGCATACTGCGATACTCTATAATTAGGGTATGTCTGAGCTGTTACTACGAACTGAATATTGATGAAGATTAACTGCTAAGTTCTCTATTAAGTGTTAGAATCACAAATCTGTGTCCCAACTAAGGTTGCAGACATCTGAGTCTTTAAACCACCCCTACCTCTACCTCGGGTGAGACTTCATCTGCTTCGTAGGTGTTGCCGAAAGGGCCGGTAGTTAGGGTTTTGTTAGTGCGTTGTTGTAGCATTGAACCCTGCATATTCCCCTGTGCCAACACAATATTTCACTCAACTACGAGCTACATAATCTCCTAAGAATTCAAGTAAAGAGCTTAAGAAAACTTTATTTTTCCTTGGTAAACAAAGAAACTAACCTAAACTACTTTACCAAACAATGTAATGAAAGGATTTTTTTTATTGTTACTTGCTTCAAAACAAGAAATTTGAAAATGAATTCTTTTCTTTTCTTTTAAAGAAAAGAAATGGGAAAATGACGACAAGACATGGCCAAGAAATGGATTTTGTCCTAATCGTATATCGCAGGGAGTCACTAACAACACCAAGCAGGCAGATCAAGGCAAACTCACCAACTTTTCTAAAAACCCTATTAAAGAAAGCACACAAATTCTTTTGTCAAAAGAAATATAAACTGAAGTCAGATCTAGGCTACAAAATATTATAACAAAGACCAGTACTAGATCAAGAAAACCCCTGAGAAGTATGACTTTTGACAGGGAAGAGGATGACTACCTCTTCATTTTACAAAAAAATTCTCAACAAGCATGCTACTGACACTTCAACAACCAGCGTATGTACGCGGGCTATCCAAGGGAATGGTGCATATGCACACATGCAGGCCCACTATAGGCCGCGTACATCTTTTTTACTCTTAAACAAAATGAAAAAACAAAAGTCCAACATAGGCAGGGAGTACTGGTACAAAATACCAACATCCCTTAATGACACAGAAGCTCACAGAAACTCAGAAAACAGTGAATGAATTGATTCAAAGTACCCAAAAAAAATATCCCCAAATACCCTAGAGACATCCCCAATATGGTATCCAATTCTTCTATAGAGGGAAAAAACCCCTACGGACTACACAAATGGCCTAAAGTCTCATACTTTTTGTCACTATCCAAACATTACCCCACAATCATACATAAAAGACAAGAGAGAGGGATTTGGTAGGGCTACCTTAAACTCCATGCCCAGTGTCGATCCCTTTGTGATTGGTTCTTTCCTCACTGCAAATCTCCTCCCAAGGTTGATCTGCATTCATCAAAAGAAAAACAAGAAACTACAAGCATGCATTCTACATAAGGATTAGCGGGTTAGACAACATAAACAAAAAATGTAAACAAATCATATGAGTTTAAGACGTCATTTGGTGGGATAGGAAAAGTACTTCTTTATATTAATCTCACAAAATTCTCTTACAACATGAAACTGACACTGTTCCTCAAACTTGGTCCTGGGCTCTTCTTCACAATGCACCAACTGCTTCCATCTCTTCTTCTCCTCTTTAGTTCTCTCTTAGGGAAATGGTAAGGGGGTTACAATTGGGGCAAAGCGGGATTGATAAAATGGGCAGAGTTTCTTTTCTTTCGTGCTTCTCCTTGTAGTGGGATCCCATCCCCTTCTTTTATAGGAAAAAAGGGACAATAACGGTTGGGGTGACTGGCTATGGGTAGTTAAATGATTAAGTAATGGCCTGAAAACTAGTATCCTATGCAAATTTCCACATTTTGCAATAGTCTGTGAGTGTACGCAGGTTGTAGTGGCTCAGTGAGCATGTGTACGCGGGAAGTAATGGTGCAGGGTGCCTACACCTTCAAAATGATGGTTTTTAGAAGATCTATTCAATAATGGCTTGGTAAAGATAACAAGTTAGATGGCCTGATGCTAGATATGCATGTTAGGTGAAATTTAGGGTTATAACACGGGGAGGCTTCCTGCTCGGTGTATGCAAAACATCGTCACATGACCAATTGATTCACCCTCATACCAGGTATGTTTTCCCCAAATTCCATTACTGAGATTACCTATAGGGTGTAGGAAGGGTAAATCATGTGTTGGGATGCTTCTGTGATTATTTCATAATTTTGTTGATTGGGTTTTTCCATTCTCACTGCTCTTTAAACTTTCAAGGTGCTAATTTCTAGGCTCTGGATAATAAGTATATTTTTCTTTGACTCAGGTAACTTAGGGTTCAATCTCTTATGATGAAAACCTTTCTCTATTCTAGTTTTCCACTGATTCGATAATCAGGTAACCTGGGTTGATTTTTTTATGTCTTGACTTAGGAATAAAAAAGAGAATGCAATTAAGTTCTTCCTCAGTTATTTTTCATAAATAACATAGACCAAAACTCTAGGTTAGGTTTTCTGTTGTTGTCCCTCGGTAAATCCTGTAATGGTCCTCCTTTGCCTTGCACAATGTGACATAGATGTGAGCTCCTGCAACTTATGTTGAGTATCTGGCTTTATGGGTATAGGAATCTTACTTGTAAATTCTTGAAGGAGTTTTATAATGAGTGGTAACTCCATTTAGGCTTAGGTGATGGCACTTACCCTAACTTGAACTATCTTCTCGACTTGGGGTTTGGAGTCACCCTGAAATTCATGGACTATCTAGAGATATTGAATTATATATAAGTTCTAAGTCTATATTCGGAGTTCCATACTGTGTGTTGAATGTTCCATTCTGTTTGGTAAAGAAAAATCCATTTCAACCGAATGTTATGACATTTCCTTATCTCTGTTGGTTATTTACGATACTGAGTTTTCTTTGGAATCAACTGTTCAGTAGTTTCTCTAAAAACTTCATTAGTTGGTTCCTGTGTCTGTATTTTTCCTTTTAATTGGTTATTGTATTGATTTTCGGCACACACACACACACACACACACATATATCAAATGGGGGCCTGTGTGTTGAATGACTTGTTTAATACACACCCTCCAACATACAATGTTTAAGTCTGTAATTAAACTAGAAATAACTTTTTCCTACAACTGATAATGTTGTCTGTGGTGAAAAGGAAAAGGTTTGATGCATGCCATTCGACACACAATATTTAAATCTTGGTTTAAAGCTTCGAGTAATGCATTCCTTTCAACATATAGTATTAAATAGATAATTAGACTTTAGTTAATGTATTCGACATTCTCATAATATGCAACCCTTTGAAATTAGATTATGTAGTTATTGATGGGTTATTTATTGTTTACTTATTTCTTGAAAAGTCTGATTAAGGGAAAATTCAGTTATCAATATAATGATGGGACCCCTGTTGCTGTGAGGGTACCCATCAAGAATTCTTTGGTCCACTCAACCCCTTCGGCCTGTAGACTTTTTATCAAGAACAGTGTGAATGAGAGAAGAACATTAGCTTTCCCAATTCACAAGTTAAGTGAACACCCGTAATAAATTCATTTCGTAATTCACTCTAGTAATTATGTTATATACTCGTTTAGCTTCTGTTGGAAAATTGCTAATTATGAATTTATGATTTCCTTACAGGAATATCGACCTTCAAAATCACTGGATTCAGGATAGAGCCATATGAAAGAAAATTTATTTGGGTTTCATTTTATAGTTCTTAAGAGTGTACTCTATGTTCTAAGGAATAATACAATTCTACCCAAGAACGCTATCATCGTGGATGAATTTGTTCAGGATTATATAGACGGATGAATTATTTATCTCTGTAACCATTAAAGAACGAATAGGAAGGGAAAACCCCCCTTTTTAAATAAGATCACACTATTTTCAATTCTATAAATCATAGCGTTTTGTAGAGTTTGAATACCTATTTACTTGTTGATATGATTCTGGTAGATGGACATAATTTATGTAATTTAATTTAATGAGCCTTTATTCCTGTGTTAATGTATATCAAACAAAGGACTTTGTTTGTTGAATAACTAAACTATACAATTTCATACAAAGGGCATAGTCATAATAATGAAATATTTACTCCATTTCTCACGTGTCCAAGCACTGATAACCTTACTATATGAGTAGTTGGATGTAGAGTAATATGAAACATTCTGTACAACAACTATATATATATATATATATATATATATATAGTCCTATCATATATGGATAATTATTCTAAGTCTTGTTTGGCCTTGCACTTTCTAGTATTATCAACTATCTAACACAGTTCTGCGTATTTAACCTACGGCAATATATCTAGAAATATATGTAAATCTCAAGTTCACTTCCATAATTTCTTTTATCATTTGTACAGTTTAATGTTACTTGAAACTGAACATATATGTGTATGTGATCCACATGCCTGGTAGGGATTAAAAAAAACTAGCGCTAAAATGATATTTTATTTAATTTACATGTATCTCCTAGTTGCTATCATAACTAGCACACCATGGTTTTCCATTACTGTGTTCATTAACTAACTTCAAAATGCATTTACAACAGTTAATACATATCAGTTATAGTACTAAATTTAACAAACTCAAACTGTAAGAAACCAACCAACATCCAGTAACCTTATTACTTTATTCATTAACGGGATCAACTTCCAAGGTTCATCCTACAAATCAATTTTATTTTACTTAAGCATCATATAATAAAACATTTCTGCAAACAATAGGTCAAAATACTTATCTGAATGAAAGCTGGGACAAAAAAAGGAACATCCAAGTTCCTCCCAACCTTTGAATAGAACAACCAATCTACTTGCTCCGATCACCCCCTAGCTTGACAATGAATCCATGAGGGAAAATCTCCAGAACTCCTCCACAGCTATAGTCCTTCAGTTTCAAAAAACTTCTCCTTGCCTCACACTCAGAAAGAAATGTTCATAATAGTGAGTGATAACTATCCACCTCCCCCCCCCGCACCCCAAGCATACTAGGCAATGTCTTGCCTCCTCCCATATGCTATATATCCACAAGCATTTGTGCCTAGGTCTTTTCCCCTTGGGAATTTTCATATCTTTTCAAATCCTTGATTTTCAGGGGTTGCCAATGGCCAAATTATTGATTTTCCACTTGTAACATTCAACCCTGGGGTAGTTCCAACATGTTCCCCACTCATGGAGTCACGGTCAACTAATTTTTAACCTGGTTTTTCCATTTCTCTCTCAACAATAATTATAAAAATATTTGTTTCTTACAAGTGTCATAGTCAAAGAGTTGGTTGGGAAATATCAAATATTTACCCAACAGTCATAATAATAATTTACAATTAACTAAATTCCAAATTCGGAATTACCATAAATGGAAATATTTTTCCAATTTTGAATTTACCAAAAACGGAAATTATTTCCTAAGTATTTTCACACTTAATAAAAATTTATTTTTGGGGATATTACAACTAAAGTAGTTGAACTTCCACTGTGAACCTGGGTCCCATGTCAAATTTCTCATGTGAACTCCACGCTGAAGATATTGGAACTTGTGAACCAACTCAAAATGATGCTCTAAAGATTGACATTGGTCATGTGGATCTAAATATTTAGAACAAACAAAAAATTCATTCACTGCTATTGGAGAATAATAAACCTGAAGAATAATATGTAGAGAATGATCATGTTTACTCTCGATTAATTTCTCTACCTAAGGGGGAGTACAGTCATCAAATAAAAGATAGAAGTGGTTGTCATCCCAAAAATGACAACTATCGATATACCAATCATAACAATTGTCCACTAAACAATACCAAGTATACACTTCATGGTGATATTCATCTTTCATGTTCACCAAAGTATATTTCTCCTGCATGCTCTCCAAGGACTCATGAATACTATGAAAACCATCCCTGATACCTTCTTGAAAGTTATGCAATGTGTCATGCATTTGGGATTTGAATGCTTCAATCGTGTGCAGAATTTTCTTGATGGTTTGAGAGTGAACATCCATTGGAAACACCACATAAAATACACCAAAATAAATCTCTAGAAATTCTCGATCCAATGGGTCTGATCTTGTAGCAATATGAGAATCACCCTGTGAAACATTATGGACTTTGCAGTTCTGTCGTTGTCACGAAAAACCCAAAAAAATGGTTGATTTTAAATCAACGATGGATTCACTTCCATAACTCTGATTCAGATGATTGATTGTTTAAATTTTGGTAAAATTGTGAGAGGAACTCAAATATGTAATTTTGTTGTGGAAAATTCAGCTCTAGCCGTTACAGAAATTAGAAAAATCATGCGGCCATTTGTGGAAAAAAACATTAAAAATGCATATTTTAAAATGCAGATAACTTTTCTTCCCGAACTTTGTTTCAAATGATTTTTTTTAACATGGGTGTTTTTATAAGAGAAACTCATATATACAACAATTTTCTGCAAAATTTTCACTAAAACCTACATAAATCATTCGGAATGTCGTGGCCCTCCTTTCTTCTTCGAAAAAAAAAATCTGCTAAAAAAAAAAAAAAATCCCACAATGCCTGCTAAGGAAAGTGATATGATACCAATTGTTAAGTATGAAGGACATGAATACAAAATAACAAAATATTACCCAATATATTTGAATAAAATCACCACACAAGATATATGAAACAATATAGAAAACCAAAACATTATTATATCAAACTCTTACGGTAGGGAAACACCATACAATGGATCTTATTATGAAAGAGATCCTCTCCTATTCACTTGCTTCTTTGAGCGGGAATCCTACTATTTCACTACCACTCACAATAAAATACTTCTCTTCATATCCCATTACATTGCTTTAACCCCTTTATATAGTGCTACCATCACCTAAGAACATTCTAGAGGAATAATATTCTAGAAGCAGAACCTTGTAAGAAGTCCTCTTATATTTATTATATCTAACTACCCATTTATGATATCTAACTACCATAATGTGGATTTACTAATATAGTGGACCTAATCCAACTTACATTGCATGACCACATTATCATATATTAAATGACTTCCACTAATAATATGTAACCACATTCCCATTGGGTACCTCCCTAGGTACCCCATATTACCTCCCTAGGTATAGTACACTCTCTCTCACACACACACACACA
>JZKD02S2272395.1:62252-86979 GCA_000966675.3 Picea glauca
AAAGAGAGAGAGAGAGGGAAAGAGATAGAGAGATATAGAGGAACGTGGAGAGAAGACAAACATAGGGGGTGAGGGGGGACAATGGGGTAGAGATAGAGGGGAAGAAGGTGCAAAGAGTGAGGGAGAGAGAGGGGAAGATAAAATGAGTGAGAGAGAGGGAGAGAGTAGTTGGAGAGAGAGAGAGGAATATAGATGGGGGTAGGGAGAGGGGGATAGAGAGAGAAATAGAGAGAAAGAGAGAGAAAGGGGGGAAAGAGAGATATTTCATGTTAACCAAAATGGAAACATTTTCCTATTCCTAATAATGCACCCATTTTAGGAACATGTGTGTGTTCCTAAACTGTGTGCATATTATTTTTATTTCAATTTTTTTTAGGAATGTGAAAGTGTTCTTGTACATGTGTTTCTCAGGAATGCACACACATTCTTGATAAAAACACATACATTCTTGAGAGAATGCATTTTTGGGAACGTGACTACCTTTATTTTTGAGTGTAGGTTCATGGTTTTCTAAACCTATCACATCAAGAACACGTGTGCATTCCTAGAAATGTGCATATGTTCCTGCGAGTGCCCATTCCTCCTAAGTCCTTTGCTACTTTTTTGGTCACAAAATTCATTCACTCACCCATATATAGGTTTGAATGTCTAAGTCTGTATAATCTAAGTGCCCCTTGGTTTAAAAAACAAAAAATTATGATCTCACCTAGATTTCTATGGATGGATTCCTATCAAAAATGCCAAAAATGTTTAGAAAACGTCGTTATTTTATACAACAATGAAGTTTGGTGAAAACAACATCTAGTAAAACTTAGAAAATAATTGAAAAATAAATTATAACCTATAATTTTAAAATTAAATCTCTCCTGTAAGGCACCGACCAAGCCCCAAGGTACTTCTCAAAACTTCAGAAATAAAAAAAATTGATACCAGTTTTAGATGTGGAAATAACACATATCATTGCATTCTATCTCATGTAGTTGTTCATGCTAAATAAAATAATAAATGCGATATTTTATATAGAAAAAAAAACCTTCAATTACATAAATAGGGATTTGAATGCATCAATCTACTCACAACAAACATTGAATAATACAACTCAAAGTAAAATACACAACAACTATATCAACATTTAACATAAATAAACAAAACAAATAAGAACACTTATCTTATGAAATATGCAACCCCTGGAGTGGAAAAATTTTCCTCCCAACCTTAGACCTGTCGTACGAGTTCTCAACAAGTCACCCCTAAGTTGGGGCTATAAATCCAAAAGAGGTGGTGATCCCTAAGGTTTTCTAAAGTCTTCCTCTCATTAGTCACTTACCAGAACTAATTCCATTCCACCAAATCTGGTCCCCACAACCTAGACAACCCAAAAAAGGGATCCCCCTTCATTACTCACAGTCCCTCATGCCTTCCCACTCCTCTCTATGGGTCCAACATAGGTTGGAAAATAAATATATTTGTTGTGACTCCAAGAATTTACAACTAAAACATGAATTCTCACAAAAAGGAAACACTTGCTTCACTTGAAAAATTCTTTAACATAATATAACTAACATGCCCAAAACCTGTCTTCCCATTAAATCACAGCTTCAAAAGAACTACCATAAATTCCCACTATGACTTCCTTCAAGCTCCAACACTCTCCACTTCCTTGTTGTCCAAAAATCTCCATGTAAAAACTGATCTCCATGCAAAAATGTGGATGTATAATTATGCCCCCTCTACCCATATGGATTTCCTCTCTTTCTCTTTCTTTTTTGAATTACACTCTTCACCAAGATAATTGTACTCATCCCCCATGATTTCAATAACTATGAGATGTAACTTCTCAAACCCACTTTATTACATGATTTCAATTATTGGTTTTGGAAACACTCAATCAGAAAATGGAAGGTTCATAGTAATGATAATTTGTAAAGAAATGATTTTGGGCTTAATAGACATAGGTAAAATCTCCCCCTTGGACCTCTTCCCTCTCTTGTGGAAACTTATCCCACAAATATTCATTTCCATATGGAGCTAGCGATAAATTTTGTTATTATATTAAATTTACATCATTTACACATTATATCACTTGGCCCATGACCATACATCAAATTTAGAATACACAGTGGTAGTTTTGGGTTTGAAAACGAGGATGCCACATTCCCCTCCAACTAAAAACTGCATTGTCCTTAGTGCACAACACCACAAAATTTACAAATTGACACATATATAAAATATTACATCAAAATACTTTAATAATTATGCAACTTAATAACGCATGCAACAATTCCAACCAACAATCCTCCTTTCCCCTCAAACTACACATCCCAAGGAATGGGATCCAGTTTCTTAGAAGAAAAAATCTTATAATTGTGGCTCTAGGAAATCCAAGTGCCAAAATGGAGTCTTCATTTTCTTATTTACAAATGTGCATTCATCTGTTTTTCAAAATTGGAAAATATTTGCATCCATGCTTCTGACATGCCTTCCATGTGTTCTGACATAGCGTCTTCAAGATCATATTAGTTCAATTGAACTTTTACCAAGACGATATAATTTTTCGTGAGAAGTTTTAATTTCTAGTATACGATTCACATTCGATCAACCCGAAAGTCCCCTTCATTTTCCACCTCTATCACATTCCAATCAATCACATGATTAGGATCATGTACATAAATTTTTAATAAATATACATGGAACACATTATGAAGTCTGATGGATGAAGGTAATTCTAGAATATATGCAGTTGGGTCTATCCTTTCTAGAACTTCAAATTTCCCACAGTATCTCATCACCAACTTTTGGCAACTTCCCAATTTCAATGAGATTCTATTGTCTTTAACTTTTAAAAACACATGATGTCCCACATTGAATTCTCTATTTGTTCTTCTTTTATTGGAATAAATCTTCTACCTATTTTGTACAACTTTCAAATCCTTCCTAATATTTACCATATGTTCTTCCAATTCCCTAAGCAGTTCTGGACTCCTGACCTAAATTACATTGTTTCCAAGGCCAAAGCCATTATGCACATGCAGATCTAGTTTTATAGGTCAAAACTCAATATTTTATCTGAAAAGGTACAACTTCTCCATCTCAAAGTATATTCATTGATTTCCTTTGGTACATGGTCTATCATCAACCACTAGTCATTCAATGTAGCTTTGATTGTTTTTGTTTTCTATTCTTCCAAGAAAATTAGAGAACTCAATCATTAAACCTTTTTTATTTTTTTTACTTTATTCAACTCACCTTTTTCTTTCTAATACTAAGTGATGTGTCTCTCTTCTCCTTTCCTTTGAACCTTCTTGTTTTTCTTCACCGTGTCTCTAATCCTTCATATGCATTTTATGATTTTTGTTTTTATTGGAGTATTCTTACCTCCCCATTATTTTTTTTTATATTTTACTCCATGTGTCTCTAAATTAAAAAATTATTGTTTTGATATTATATTATTATATCATTTGCATTACTATTTTATTCCCGCTCATGAAATTTTAATATCTTAGTACTATAATTTTATTACTTTACCATAGCGAGGACTTGTTATTATTATTTGTAGTCTCAACACCTCTTTCATTAATTTATTATTCCTCCTTTGCAATGGTGATCACTATTTTAGTATTCTTCCTCCTCAATGGTCACCTTTATTTCTTTATTTAAAACCAATCTTGATCACTCTTTTCTAACATGTCAACTTCATTTGTCCCTAATGATAGGTGGAGTGTCCACTCAAAATGTTGGATGTTTCAAAACTACTTACAATTTTTTTATCTAGAAAATACAAGCGATTATCCCAATTTACTAGTGTGTTTCATTTTCTTCCATAGAATGCTTCAAACAAGATCATATTTATTGATTCATGATACTCATTATTTTAATAAAAAAACACAATTGTATATAGTCCTCCCACCTAAAAGGTTGGTCCATTACACACATTCTCAACATATCTTCAATTATCCCATTCATTTTCTCATTCACTCCGGGTGATACGTTGTACTAAAATTCAAATTGGTCCCAAATCCTTTAAATAACCCCTTCCAAAAATTGGAATTGAACTTGGTATCTTGGTCCGATATTATTTCCTTTGGCACACCATGTAGCCTAGAAATTTATTTCATATAAATTTCAGCAATATTGGCTACCTTATGATTTATTTTTATAGGAATGAAGTGAAGAAATTTTATAATATTTTCCACTATTATCATGATGGAATCATGTTGTGTTTCTAACTTGGGAAATTTTTTAATGGAATTAATAGTAACAACTTCCCATTTCCATTTAGGAATGGGATATTACTGCAACAATCATTGTAGATGTCTATGCTTGTCATTTACCTTCTTACATTCCATGCATCTAGCCAAATAATCAGTGACATCTCTCTTCATACTAGGCCAACATATTGGCCTCTTATAGTTGTAATATTTTTTTGGTGTCATGGGTCTCCAACATATGCTACATTGTGCATCTCCTTTAAAACTAAAATTCTCCATTCTTAAGTATTTGGAATATTAAATATATTCTTGAATAAGAGGATTCCATCCTCTTCTAGATTGTAATCCTTATATTTCTATTGTACATTATTTTGTTGTAGGATTTCTTTAAATTTCACATACTAATAACATTATCATGCATTGCATACACCCTTTGGCTTAGTGCATCAAACACCATGTTCTCTTTTCCCTTTATATGCTTGATGTCAAATTCATATTCACTAAGAAATTTCATCCATCTAGTTTTCTCTGAAATTTTTTGTTGGTTGTTCAAACAAATAATTTTGACCACTATGGTATATCCTCAATTCAAATTTTATTTCCATAAGGTAATGCATCCACATCCTTAAAGCATGTATTATGTCTACCAACTCTAGTTCATGCATGGCATAATTTATTTCATGCTCCTTCAATTTTCTAGACTCATAACAAATTACATGTCCATTTTGTGTAAGTAATCCATCGATCCCTTCCTTGCATGCATCTATGAACACAACATATTGCTTATTTGGATATGCAACTTTTAAAATGGGTGCACTGGTTATTAAGTCCTTTAAGTGTTGGGTATTTTCTTCACACTTGACACTCCATTCAAATTTACTCCTTTCTTTTGCAATGATGTTATTGTGCGTGCAATATTAGATAATCATGCAATGAATCTCTTGTGATAACTAGATATGCCCATAAATGATCTAACCTCTCAAATGTTTGTTGCCACTAGGCAATTTTTTGTTGATTCAATATTTTTTGGATGCACTACTATGCCATCTTCTGAAACAATGTGACATAAACAATGTATATTCTTTTGACACAAAATGAATTTACTCAACTTGGAATACAATTGGTGATCTCTCATTACTTGTAGCACCATCCTCAAATGTTTCTCATTCTCCTCCTCTATCTTGGAATAGATGAGAATTTCATCCAAAAATACAATGACAACATTTTCTAGAAAATATCTAAACAACTCATTCATCAAACAAATAAATGTAACAGGTATATTTATCAACCTAAAAGGCACCATTACGAATTCATAGTGTCGATACCTTGTCCAAAAGGTTGTTTTGCTACTATACCCCTCTATTATTCTCACTTGATGGTACCCTGATATCAAGTCAATATTGGAGAATATCATTGTTCATTTTAGGTGATAAAAGATATCATCAATCCTTGGAAAATGATATTTATGCTTGACCGTAACCTTCTTCAGTTGTTTGAAACCAATGCATAACCTCAACATTCCATATTTTTTATTGGAAAAAAGGACTAGGGAACCCTAAGGAGAAACACTTGGGCATGTGTACCCCTTCTTCAACATCTCTTCTATCTACATTTGTAATTATTTTATCTATGGTGTTCTCATTCTGCAGGGAGTTTTGGACACTGGGGAAACTTCGTGGATTTAATGAATAGACAAATATATATCCCTCTTTGGCGGTAACCCTCGTAAATCCCAAAATACGTTTTCATATTCTTTCAAGACTAGATAATCTTCAAGACTTGGCTCCATATCCTTGATTGGCTCCTCCATATGGATTGCATATATTTGGCACCCTTTTCTCAAATTTCTTTTTAGTTGAAATGTGGAAATCTATTGGACATATATAGGCCTTGTAATACTTTTCACTATCCTTGAATTCCCTTCCTCGTCAAGACATGCAGAATCCTTGTTATAAAAATATAATACTACATGATGATTTTCTAGCCAATTCATACCAATCAAGCAGTGATAAGATTCAAGTGCTATGATATTCAAATATTCCTTAGTGTTGATCATATTCATGTTTATTTGGAAATATTTAACATGATCATTTATTTTTTTGTTGGTTCTAGTATCTATATGAACTAACAAAAAAAATTCATGCTTACATTCCTTCAATTTAAAATTTTCATGTAGATTTCGGTCATATATATATAAATGAATCCAAAATCAATAAAAATAGTTGTGGGTTGATTATGAAAGTTACACATCACTTCAATCATGTGGCATTGATATTCTACTTGTCTATTGTCCAAGGATGGATAGATCCTTGACATGCTTCTACCCACATCCTCTAGTATCTCCTCCTACTGGATGCCATGTATAGTCATCATATTATATCCCTAGTGATGAAAATATTTATACATGCTATGTACTTCACATCCCCAACAATTTATGGGTCGTTGTTTTTTCCTCTTTCCTAAGGAATCCGTAATTTTATGATCAACTTCAGATGGTTTCCCTTTTTGATGTGCTTGAGAACTATTCCTGATGAAAGGTGGCTTGAATCCTTTCTTCCTCTAATCCACATTTTATTTCTTTTTATCATCCAAGGAATTTTGGAAAGATGTCCTTTGTCTTTTCTGCTCATATAAATACTTATCCTTTCTTGATGATTCTTCCCAATTTCTGTGCCGATCAAATTGAATTTTATCCTTGTAGAATGAAGGAATTCCACTCACGATCCTATGAATTTTAACCTTCTCATCCATGATGAAGTTCACATACCTAATAAGTTCCAATAAATTCCTCTCATATTCATCCATGGTCATGTTCTGAAGTTTGAGTTCAAAGAACTCTTGCATCTTCTTGTCATAATATCTATCTAACAAGTACTTCCACTGGAAATATTTCTTGAACTCCTTCCAAGAAATTCTCTTCTCATCGAGGTTCTTAACCTACTTAATCCAATCTAACACATAGATACCTTTCCTTGGATATGGTAGGATGGAATTTTGGTTTCTACATTTGATGAGTAATCATGAAACTGGAAATAATTCCTCATTCACAACAACCATGTTTCTGTATCTTATCCCTTCCTACTCACTCCATCAAACAATGGTGGATTGATCTTTCTGAGATCCCCTTGTAATATATCTAACCCATGTATACTCCTCTAATGTATGATAAGAGACATACTTGGGATGATTTCTTACCTCGAATGTGCGTATGATCTACTGGCTGAGTACCCTGATGAATGATGATGTTTATGTCTGTCAACACTTCTTGATATTCTAGATCCTCCATGATCATCCCTCCTATCAATGGATGTAGATACTTTTACTTCCATTGTAATAACTTCTTGTTTTGTTCCATAACATTTGTTGAATTCTTTTTGCAACATATTTAGACTCTATAGTATCTCTTCCTGAGATTTCATAATAGTTTTAGTATCACCCCTATTGTTCTACACTTTTCTTTGCAAGATTCTCATAATTACATGATCCTACCTGACCTTTCTTCCATTAGACTTTGTCTCAAAAAATTTCATGCAGACATGTTGTCCTCTGACTTCTTCTTCATGGTTTTAATATCCTTGAATATTTATTTTGGATGATAAAAATACTTCACTGACTCCACCAACCCAACCATCTACCATTGACAATTTCTATTAGAAAAAAAAATTCTTTGTTGATCTCGTCAATCCAACCATCAAAGATTGGTGAATTCTTTTGGTTGATTGAAAACAATTTTCAGATTTTTCCAACCCGAACAACATCATCGATGATTTCTCTTTGAAAATTCAAACACTTAGAAATTTTGGACCATTTTTCAAGATGAAGTTGGGTTGTCAATCTCCCATTCAAAATGATCTTGAATTTCGATCCATCAAACTTCACCCAACTTCGTAGACAAATATTAAACATCGATTTTATTCATTTTCCAAACCATTGAAAACAAGTCTCGACCATCGATTTGCTTCATTTTCCCAACCACAAAAAATGAATCTCGACCATCGATTTTCTTTAATTTCCCAACTGTCAAAAATGAATCTCAACCATGAATTTGCAATAATTTTCAAAAATCCTAAAAAATTCTAAGCTCTTGATTAAATTTACTATGAATTGAGGCCATTGATCTCAAAATTAAACACAATCTTGGTTGTTGATTCATCAAAATCTCTCATCTCCTTTGATTTTCATTACAACAAGAATATTCAATCTTCCAAGTTTAATTTATCTCTAAAATTCTATCAATGGACATGATTGAACATTTATTTGATGGCTATGAGGAAAATCCAACCTGAATTGTTGTCATAAATTAGGGATCACACTTTGTTTCATAATTTTCCCTTAAATCTGTCACAGATCATAAATTTTTAACAACAAATTTTACCAAATCCTTGTTGTTCATTGGCCCATATGGATCCAGTGTTGAACCAAAATATCTGATAACACACTTTAAGACACCCAACCCCAAGATGGGTCACTATACTGCTAAAAAAATTGAATAAAATTTTTTGATACCAATTTTAGATGGAGAAATAACACACAACAAGACATTTTATCTCATGTAGTCATTGATTTTAAATTAAAATGTAAATGCAATATTTTATATGTGCGTGGCAACATCTAACACACACAAAAACATTCATCCACATAAATAGGGACTCAAATGCATCAAGCTACTAACATAAAGTAACACTGAACAACATAACTTGAAGTAAAATGAACAACAACTATATCAACATTTAACATAACAAAACACAACAAATAAGAACATCGATCTTATGAAATATGAAACTCGCTACAGAAGACAGATGTTCCTCCCAACTGTATACTTATTTTTCTAGTCCTCAACAACAAGTCACCCACAATATGGGGCTATGAATTTATATGAGACAATGGTCCCTAAGTTTGGATAAATTCCCCCTCTTTGTAGTCAAATAACACAATTATTTGAAGTCCACCAACTTTCTTCTCCACAACCTTAACAACCCAAACATGGGATACCCCTTCACTGCTCACATTCCCATAGGCCTTCCCATTCCCCTCCATGGCTCCAACATAGGTTGGAAAATAAATTTCTTTGTTGGAACTCCAGGAATCTACAACTATAACATGAATTCTCACAATAGAAAAATGCTTTCATCTCTTGAAAAATTATTTAAAAAAATATTATTCACAGGCTCACACAATGTCTTCCCATGAAATTAAACCTCCAAAACAACTACCACACATGCCCACTATGGATGACTTCAATATTCAACACTCTCCACTTCCTTGTTGTCCAACAATCTTCATGTAAAAATAGCTTTTCATGCAAAAAACATGATTGTCTAATTCTTCCCCCTCTACCCATACAAATTTTCTCTCTTTGTCTTGCTTTATTGACTTACAGTCTTCCCGAAGTTGATTGTACTCATCATCCATTCTCTCAATAACTATGGGATGTGAATTCTCACACCCACCCTCTTACATGGTCCAATGATTGGCTTTGGAAACACTCAATAAAAAATGGAAGGTTCATACTAAGTATAATTTAGAAAGAAATGGGTTTGAGTTTAATAGACATGGGTAAACTCTTTCCCTTCGACCCCTTCCCTCATGGAAACTAAACTCACAAATATCCATCATTGTCCATCTGGAGCTAGCAATACATTTTATTTATTATATTCAATTTACATCATTTACATATTACATCGCTTGGCCCACTACCATACATCACATTTACAATACATGTCACTAGTTTGGGGTTTGAAAAGAGGGATGATACATCTCCTCAAATGGATGTTGGGTGTATTCCTATGGAATATAAATCCATCACTAGGTACTTAGAATATAACATGACTTACTTGTTAAACAATGATAAACTCCCCATTATTACTTCTAGCATGAGCCAAAACCACCACATACTCAAACTAAGTTGGGATAAATATTGTGAAAATTGACTTAATTATTGTTACTTAATATACAAGAACACCATATTTAGCATGAAAGACAAGAGGCTTCCTAACATTTCTTTAAATTATATTGAAAATCAATTGTTGCATAAAAGAGGGTGGTTTAAATATGTTAATTGTTGGTTAAACCATTAGAGAATAAAAGAGGAGGCAACTCTACAGATTATTGATACAAGTTATTTTATATTGCTATGAAGTTTTGGTGAACAATATATCTAGTAAAAATTGAAATATAATTGAACAAAAAAATTATAACCTACAATTTTAAAACTAAATTTCTCCTCATATCAATGTTGGATGTACTTCTATGGAATATAAAGACATGAGTAGATACTTTGAATATAACATAAATTTCTTTTTAAACTATGAGATGATCTCTATTATTACAAAAACCATTGAAACTCAAAAGAAGTTGGGTTGAAGATTGTGAAGCTTGACGTAATTATTGTTACTTAATATATAAGCACAACATAATTAACATGAAAGATAAGAGGCTTCCTAGCATTTCCTTAAATTCTATTAAGATTCACTTGTTACTTAAAAGAACATGTTTAAATATGTTAATTGGTGGTTACACAATGAGAGAGTAAAACACGAGGCAACTCTATAGAATATTGATACAATTAAAAATACTATCACATTTCAACTTAAATTTTTTGTGTATTGAAAAAATAGAAAATAAAATAATTAATATATTATAAAGAGATTATTAACCACAATCTACAAGTTCAAAATTATATTTATATTATAAGCAATTTAAAAAAAAAAAATCAACTATACTTTACACAGTTAAACAAATTTAAACATTTAATTAAATAAATTCTCAATAAAAACAGAATTTATCACCTCGTTACTAGAAAACAAAATTTAACAAACCATACCATAAAAATAACTTACCATTATAAAAATCAATCAATAACAATAAAAATTCAAATATTTAATTAAATAAACTCTCAATAAAAACTGAATTATAAAAATTGAATTTAACCCGTCTTTACTATAAAACAAAATTTAACATACCATACTATAATAATAACTTACCATTATAAAAATCAATTGATAACAATAAAATTACAGTAAAATCTCATCAAGGTCAATGCCAAGCCAGACACCAAATTGGTGTATAAGACCTTCTTTTTTGTGAGACAAAGCAGCTCTAACTTACAATTATAATTATAATAGTAATCTAATTTTAACATTGCAACCAAGCAACTATGTTGCATGAGTTTCTGAAACATGGGAACTTTGGGAACGTGGATACCAGTGTCTGGAATGGTAGAAGTTTCCCCCAAATTTATAGAAAACTTGAATTTGGGAGCGGCAATAACATATATTAAAAAATTATAAAAAACATTTTAGATTACAATGTATAGAGATGAGGACAATGTTTATCCTATTGCAACAACTACAATATTAAAATTATTAATTTAATTCATGCTAATAATTATATGAATATATTTAACACAATAATGAAACTCTAATATCCATAAATATTCTATTGGAAAATGAGAAACAAAATTGAAAATACATATATACAATTTTAACATCTTTTTAAAATTAAACTTTACATATATAAACTTTAAACATCTTTGTAAATTTGAAGCATTGTTATTTTTTTATTGAAAAAAAAAAAATAGTACTACTCTTCTAATATGAAAATACAATCAGAGTGGAGCAAATGCTTGGTATGGATAGGGTATTGATTTATTCTACTTTCATGTTTAGTTTGGGCTTGAAGGAACATAAATGTATTTAAAGTTTTTCATATCCACAACTATAAAGTGAGTATTATTAAGTTTTAGCTGTAGTTTAGTCTTAATTTTATAGTGATATTTTGAATAAATATAATGAAAATAATTGTAAGAAATTATGTATTTGTAATAAAGGAATAAATATATTTACATTTTAATTTAATATAATTCTAATTTAAAGCTCTTCTTTTAGGACATTGGTTTCCAAGATCCCATTTCTTTGATGTTGAAGCTCCGAGAAAGCTCCCAAGTTCCCAAAAGAGTTCCTAGCCAATTGGGAACGTTCCCAACTAGTTCCCAAGCTCCTGAAACTTAAGAGCTTGGGAACTAGATGTTGAAAATGCCTGGAATAGTTCCCATGCAACTATGCTATATAATTACTTGGAGAGTCATCATTGAACAACACGGGCCACATCATCACAAATGATGAGTCAAGAATATCGGTCACGTCATCACGACCGTTAGTGGGAATTATCACAAGTGGACAGCGATAACAGTTGGTTAATACGATCAGTAGGTGTGCATTGCACAACCATAGTTTACTGATCATGTCCAGCATGAAAGTCCCTCCAAAAGTTTAGTGCCATGACATAAAGAGGTCAACTCACACTGGTGGTCACATGGAGGCCGTGTCATGTGGTCAGATGAACATGGAAAGTTCTTATTTGAAAAGTAAAGGATTAGGAAAAAAGTGCAGGGATGACAGAAATGTCAATTGTGAAACAACCTACATCAACTTTCTCAAGAATTAAATTCTCACATTCTTAGTTTCCGATCCGATCATAATTAATTTACCACTAAAGGCATCTCAAAATATCTAAAATTACCTGTTATTAGCATATATTTCTTTATTCTGGTTCTTTTTCCATGATTTTTACCATCACATATAACATCGCCAAGTCCAAAAGGTGTGGCTCCATGCACACTCTACAATCAACATATTTTGTTTAAATACCGAAATTTTGGATGAATTCTCATAAACTAGGCAGGTTCTATGAAAGGCACACTTTTTTTAACATCTACAAGGCCTATTGCATAAAATTTCTTGATTTCCAACATCCGTGCATGGGATATGAGGTACTATATCCATGATCAAACATTGCATATGAGGATGTTGGGTTTTACAATTTGATTAGGTCTAATGTTTAAGAATAGATGTTTCCTCCTTAGAAGTCAGAAGTTCAAATCTAGAGGAGTATGTTATGTATACCTCCATAAACTTTAGTAGTGAAATCAATGTGGGAAGGGGGTCCCTTCTCTCACAAACATGCGGTTTCATACACCAATTTGGTGTATTGCTTAGTCGTAACCTTAAAAATAGAATATTATTATTATAAAATGACTATTTGAACTTTAATTCAAAGTAAGTAGGCTAGCATATCATAAAGACGTGTCAAAATATCTAAAATTCCTGTTATTAGCATATATTCCTTTATTTTGCTACTTTTTCCATGATTTCTACCATCACATATAACAATGTCGAATACAAAAGTTATGGTTTGTTGCACACTCTACAATCAACATGTTTTATTTAGATACCAAAATTTGGGATGAATTCTCATAAAGTAGGCAGGGTCTATTAAAGTCACACTGTTTTTAACATCTACAAGGTCTGTTGTAGAAAATTTTCTCATTTCCAACATTTGTGATAAGGCATGGGATATGAGGTACAATATCCATGATCAAACATTGCATATGAGGTTATTGGGTTTTACAACCTGAGTAGGCCTAATGGTTAACAATAGGTGTTTCTTCCTAAGAAGCCCTAAGAAGTCACAAGTTCAAATCCAGAGGGGGTATGGTATGTATACCTCCGTAGAGTTTAGTAGTCAAATGGTTAGACAGAGGGGGTCTCTTGTCCCACAAACATGGGGTCTCATACACCAATTTGGTGTCTAGCTTAACCATGAATTTAAAAATAGATTATTATTATTATTATTATTATTATTATTATTATTATTATTATTACAAAATGACTATTTGAACTTTAATTCAAAGTACGTAAGATATCATATCATAAATGGAGAAGGATAAATCTCATCCTCGAGAGGTGTCAGCCAGGCCCATCAACTAGCATCCATCTCAATCGCACTACATCATTGATGTGTGCAGATCCTTGTAGGTTCCATGCTTGCTGCGACTAATATTTTTTGGAGATGGTGTTGCAACTACGAACGTGTAAGATGTTTAATTTTAATGATTAGTTTATTAAACAACACAGGTTCCTAATTGATGGAAGAATGTAGGGATATTGATAGTGATGGTGGATTGGTGTTTGTTTACAGGTATTATCGTACATTACTTTGACATAAGTTAGTAATAATAATAATAATAATCTATTTCTAGGTGTCAGACAATTGGCTTAGGTTGATGGATAGTTGGTATGGATTCTTGGTTGTCATTGATGTTAATCATTGGAGTGTGATATTGTATATTGATGTCAACCCTTATTGATTGATGTCAACTCTTGGAGAAAGTCCGGTAGAGAATTTCGGTAGCACAAAAGTTTGGGTAATGAACCCAAGGTTGTTTCATGTATAATGGTATGAGTTTTAATATATTTGAAGGTAAGACTATTCTATATGGATAGTACATGTCATTCCATTTACGATGGTATGTGGAATGTCACATAACTCCTCATGGTTAGAGAGTTATGGCCATGAGAAGTTGGATAACCCAAGTTTGGGTAATGGACCCAAGTTTGTTTGATGGATAATGGTATGAGTTTTGATATATTTTCAGGTAATACTATTATATATGTATAGTACATGTCATGCCATTTCTAGTGGTATGTGGAACATCACATAACTTCTCACGGTTTGAGAGTTATGGCCTTACGAAGTTGGAGGACCCTCATATGTTGGCTTGAAACCCGAAAAGGTCAAAGAGCTTGGAAAGAAGAAATTATTATTTAAATGATAAAGTAAAGTGACAAAGTCAAGAAGGGTTATTTAAATAATAAAGTGAAGTGACAAAATCAATGAAGATTATTTAAACGATAAAGTGAGGTGACAAAGTCAAGGAGGAATATTTAAATGATAAAGTAATGGAGAACTTTCTAATTATGGAAAGTGGTTAACCCTAAAAATGAGAAAAATAGGATACCTGACCTAGAAATGGGTTAAGTGACCTAGAAATGGGTTAAGTGACCTAGAAGATGGAGAGTATAAATAAGAGGCAAGAGTGTCTCAATTTACATCACATTTGAGAATATTGAATATCTATAGGTGACTGAGGTAACCAAGGGATATCTATGCTGCATTTCAAAGGGAAGGTGAATAAAAGAAGGCCAAAATTCAAGGGAGGATAAATTCCTTTGATGATGCTTTCTAAGGTATGTTATTTACATGTCATCTCACTATTTTCATAATAGATTTTTTTCTAGAATGATTTCGACGGTGAAATTTCTATGTCACTGAGGAAAAATATCCATGTATCTGTGGTAAAAAAATCATCTTTTCGGTCGTTGTATTTTTCGAGTTACACTTTGTGGAAAATAAGGTTTTTGGCTAGTCCTGAAACTAGTCTAAAACAAGTGTTTTAGGTAAAAATGTCATAATTTCTTCATAATAGATCCAAATTAAATAAGAGCAAATGTGTTGGTTATAGTATAGTATGTATTATGGTGTGTAACATTTTCATATCGATTCAACAAATATTCTTTGAGGGGCATGCTATACAAGCTCGCTTTATAGAATACGGTAGAATTCAACAAGGTATGCCATTTTTGCTATAACTCCTTTTCTGAGAGGTTCCAAGTAGTGACACTTGAAAGAATTACATAAACACACTAAAGAACATTGTGTTTCATTTTCATATATTTATTCATTACAGGTACATAGTTATGATTATTTCAAGTTAGGCTTGTTGACTAATCCAAAACTAGTCATGTGAGACTAAAAAAAAGTTTGATGAAAATGCTAGTCTCTGGTTGTTAAATTTAAGGAAGGTTTGCAGGTATGTGATCATATACACTAGGTCTATCACAGAGTTACAAATCATATTTGGATGATGATATTTTCATTTTTAGTAAATTCAAAATTGGAAAACTATTTTCATTTATGGAAATTCTGAATTTCGAATTTAGTTAATTGTAATTGATGATTATGGATGTTGGGAAGATATCTAATTTGACCCAACTAACTATTTGACTATGACACTTGTATGAAAAAAAATATTTTATATTTATTACTGATGGAAAAATTTAACAACCATGTTAAAATAAACTGACCTTGACTCCATGAGAGGGGAACATGTTGGAACTACCTCAGGGATGAATGTGACAAGTGGAAAATCAAGAATTTGGCCATTGGTAGCCCCTAGAAGTCAGGGATTTAGAAAGATGCAAAAATTCCCAATGGCGGGGGGGTGAAGGGAAAACCTAAGCAAAAATGACTTTGGATATATAGCATATGGGAGGAGGCAGGGTGCTGCCTGGTATGCTGGGGAAAAAATAATTATCTCTTGTTGTTATGAACATTGTTTTTCTAAGTGTGAGGCAAGGAGAAGAGGATGAAAATGAAGGACTATTACTGAGGTGGAGTTCTGAGTTCGCCCTCATGGATTCATGGTCAGGCTAGGGGATGAATGGAGAAAGTAGCGTTGGATGTTCCATTCTAAGGTTGGGAGGAACATGGTTGTTCCATTTGTTTCGACAAACTTGCTCAGATATGTTCATCTACTCTTTTTCTAGTTATATGTCTCTTGATTTAAATGGTTGAAAGAGTGTATCTAGCATAATGTTGTATGAATTACTACTGTAAGTTAAAATATGAATGGATGGAGACAACTGCAGGTTAAACCCCCTAGAAGTTTAATTTCATACTTCGAATAAACTGCCTGTACATCTTAATTATGAATAGAATCATTATTATGTATAACACACCAAAATTCTTCTACTTTAAACAAAATTAGTCTGATTCTACTTCAGATGGTATAGATTCAGTGTTTATATCAGTATAAGAAATCCATCTAAGAAATCGTTTATTGCATAATTGACCAAGGAAAATCTTGAAGGGTAGTCAAGAATTAAAAGTGATTGTACATTCACATATTACTATAAGGAATTTATATAGAGCCATAACACTCATATAATATCTATGTATGATAAGGATAACATTGTGTATATATATATATATTTGTACAGAAGATTTGATGTTTTATTTCAATGTCTAAAAATGCATATAATGTGAATCTCAACATTAATATGGGAAGGCGAACACATATATTCATTTTTATGTCAAAATTTAAGCTTGTCTAGTTCAAAGTCTTACAGAACAAAGCCCCTTTTTATTTGAGTCGAATGGCGTAGAAGATGGAAAAACTCAGTGAACTTAAAGAATATAAATTTCAGAAATACATAAGTTTAAATACATATACACATGACTGTAGGTTTCTAGACTGCATATCCAACTAGTATTAAAAATATAATGCAAGACAAACAATCTAACTAGTTATAGTGGAATTTCTGGAAATGAAATGATGGAAAAAAAGTAGTCTGCCTAGTCACAAATGGAGACTTGGAAAATAAAATATTATAAGGGTAAATGAATAGGCTAGAAGATTGTGTAAGAGAGTCTGAGATAAAACGATATAGTAGAAAATTAATTGAAGTGAAGAGTATATACCCTAGAGTCACATACTTTTGATACACATGGACCTACTACAATGATAATACAAAAAGGGCAAGGCTACATGATTAAACAAGAAATCATTCAAATTTCTCTATAGGATCCAAAGTAAAACCATAAAGAGTCAAAACTAAATTGTTGTTCACAGATGCATATTGCTATTCATTCCAAAAATATTCATATAACATATCTATTGTTCTAAAAGAAGGGACTGTTCGTATTTCTATCTAAAAATCGACTATACAAATTGAATAATGATACAACCATATTCAAATTATATCGTTCAATTATTTACACAATAATAAGGTTATGACCCTTATGCCCTTCCATTAAAAGTTGGAGATACAGAGCTTAAGAATAAACTATCTTTATGAATGGAATTTTTCACCCACGATGATAGCATTCTAGTCTTAGAATCATGTCAATCCTTAGAAATCGACGACACTCCTTAAAGAGCAGCGAAATGAAACTTGAATGCCTTTTGTGCATATGGTAGGGGCCTGCATTCAGGACTGTGCATGGTCAGAGTCCCTGCAATCGAATACAAATCAACATTAGTATTATACAACATAAGTAAGACCAATGTAATTTTCAATAGAATGATTAATGAAAGGAAAAGTTCATTTCAGAGTTGCACTTAACTTATGACTTGTAGACCTGGTGTCCTTGCCCTATCGTACTTTGGTTGAATAGACATCCTAGATCGAAGGGAAGGGTGGTCCAAGAACTTCCTTATGGGAACCCTCGCAACAATAGGGTCCCATCATTAGAATTTGTCACTAAATTTTTTAAGTGAAACACTTCAGACAAATAAATAAACAAACAATCTTAACATTGAAACCCAAACTACATGGGTTTGTGCAAGGTGAGCAGGCCGAATTCATTGCTCAAAGTTTAAACATAGAGTTAAATGCTATATGCCAATGAAGTCAACAAATATATCATGAACTGATTATCTGTACTGAACATAACTTTTTTAATCAAAGTTGAATTACAGAGTGACCATTCTTTCCGAAATTTCACCATGGTTGTGAATGGAATTTACCACATACAGACAACAATAATAATAGTAGGAAAACACCCTAATCTAAGAATTTATTATAGGCCCAAATTTTTGTATGATGTAGGGTATCCCTTAACAAACTTTTCGGGACATAGAATCCTCATAACTCCTTATGTACCAAATCAAAATACAATGAGAAGATGTTACAATCGTAAGCACCAACTAAGGGACTGATAAAACCTACAGAAGGGTGGAATCCTAAATAAAAATGCAATATAACATGCATTCCATAGTATGGCTTTTCAAATCCTAAACTAGAACCCTGCATAGTCTAGCAGAGCCTCAACACCAATCAACAACGCATAACATTAGAGGAACTGTAAGGAATGTAAGGGATCAATGAAACCCTAAGAGTAATTTACATATGAAAACAATGCCTGTGCAAACTCGTTGAATTTAGAAATGGGATGTTGAGTCCATTCAGGAAGATTTAAAATAAAACAAATAGTGAAGTCTACTTATCCAAGAGCGAGAACAATTTAGGGAGAGTTATGAGGATAATACAAGAGCATCGTGAACTTACCAGGGCGATCAGATAATATGCCTTCTTCCACCAGGTAAAATCCCCCAAGTCATCGATCTCCCTTGCTGATAAAATAAAAATGCAGAGCTAATTCAAAGAACTTCACAAGTTACACGTAGAGACCTATATTTAATTAGCCTATTAAATCTCATAAATTTTAACAGATAAGATTACTTCTACGCAGAAACAATAAGTAATTTCTTTCATTCAACATATAAGAAACATAAATTAATTAATGAACAACAATCTAATGAATTACATATCAGAAATCCTCTGGCTAATGCTATTATCCCAATATTTGGCTGTCCTCTCTGCTGCTTTGACCAAACATTACCCAAACTGACTAACCACCCAACCAGCTAGGAGCAGCCTGTCCGGCTCTCTGGCTCCAGGATACCATAAGGAGTCCTAGCCCCCTACAATGGTTCACAAAAAATCCAAAACCAAACTCTTCAAAACCATAAACTATCCAACAAAAATACAGACCTCCTCCCCAATAATGCTCCTTTCCCCAAATTTTCATCATCCTCTCCTGTAGGACTCTTCCCTCATCATATCTCCCCCCATTCATCGACTCCCTATCCTCCATTAATTACCTTATCCTCCCCTTTATTACCTTATCCCATTCCTTTATTACCTTATCTGATTCCTTTATTACCTTATCCCTCCATCACATGCTTCATTCCCCCCTGCATACGTAAAGTCTTGAAAAATAATTTAAAATTTATTAAGCTCTTAATTCATTACCCTAACCTTTAATAAGTTAATTAATTAATCAATAGATATAAACAATTAATTAATTAATAATTAATTAATAAATATTATTAATAAATAATCATTGTTTAACTAAAATATATTAGGACAGTTAATTAAATAATTAACTATTCTTGATAACCCTATGCACCTATTTAACTAGGGTTGTTACATACACCCACCCTTTAGGAAACTTCGTCCTGAAGTTAAGGTATTTCATGATACAAAGGAAAAGAAACATGGTTCATACATTCATAACGATTAACCGACATTATTAGTAAGTAAGCCAAGAAAACTCATACATACTAGTGTACATGTACAAGAAATGCATGTGTATCTAGTACATACAAGTCTCGTGCATGTACTAATAATCAATAACTATCACCCTTATAGTAATTTATGTATGCATCCAATCCAATCAACAAGACTATTCTTTTATAAAAGACTATAAACCAATCAAATGTTTGCAAAATCCTTTAATTACAATTTTCTAGTTCAACAATTTTATTTAGACAACTGTGGTTTAGTTATGTAATTATGAATATTCATATATACACATTTTCTTTTTGGAAGGGAAAAAAAATAATTTCCACCATAAGACAAATCTCCATACACTCTCAACTATTTCTACTCATCCTTCCTCCCTAACTTACTTCCATCTTCATTCCTATCCTTCCTTTGCTGGACTATCTTGGAGCGTCAACTATATTGACCTAACTTCAAATAGAACCCATAAGAGGAAGTGTCACTATCTCGACCAAGCTTCCCCAGCAAGCAACTAACAGTCATCATCACACGTCTAGGGGAGTGTGAGCTAACACCGTCCTCCCATGACTTCAGGTTTTAGAGGATACATGGTGGGAAATGCCTCCACCCCTCCTAATCATAACTAGGGTACACACCCTACAATGGAATATATAGTGGCACCGTGTTGTTGGGAGTTTTGTCATTGTTTATTCAGTTTTCGGCAGTCTCATCACCTAAAATCCTGCACTAGTCCACATATCATAGAAATGTATCCAAAGAAATATAATTTCACATACAAATATTCATACCATATTGTTTCTCGGCTAGTGGTCATGTCATTCACTTCCATCATTATTATCCCTTGGCTATTTCATAGCCCATGTCTTGCATATTAGTCTGTAACACAAACGCATACATCTCTATGAATTATCATCATGTAATTCCATACAACCATCATTCCAATTCGGTATCCATGTACCGACAACTTAACATCAAAGTTTTCAAGTTAGAAATAAATCTCATAATATCCCATAATTCAATTTCGACACCCATTCATAAAATTATCATTTACAAAATAGATTGCATCATATCCAACATCATCAATAAAATTTAAACATTCAAAAAATTTACATTCACCTAGTAGATCACATCATATCCATCATCATCAATAACATTTAAACATTCATAAAATTTACATTCACCTAGTAGATCACAGCATATCCATCATCATCAATAACAATTAAACATTCATAAAATTTACATTCTCACAATATATTGCATTGTATCCATCATTATCCAAATATATTTAAACATTAATAAAGGTTCATACGTTTTAAAAGTTTAAGTGTATCATTTAATAGTTCTACTGCAAATAGAAAATAAAAGTATGTAGGCCTCAGGTGATCCTAGTTGTCTAAGTCAAAAGGTGGTGTTACATACACCCAACCTCCAAGAAACATATTCTCGAGGTGGTCAAAAAAGTGAGGGATAGTCTCGTCGTAGTGTCTCAACATCTTCCCAAGTAGAAGATCCTAGACTATACTTTTCCCATTGGACCTTAACTTGGTCTACTAGACAGTTCCTAAGCTTTCAAACTCTACGGTCCAATATGCGTAACAGTTCTACCATGAGAGTTCCCACGTCCGATACCTGCAATTCCTTCCAATTTAGTTTATGTGATTCATCAGCAACATAATGACATAAAATAGATACATGAAAAACATTATGAGTTTTATGCAAGTGGGGTGGCAGTACGAGACGATAGGAAACGGGTCCAATTTTCTCTTGGATTTTGAACGGTCCTATAAATTGAGGTGACAACTTTTTCCCCTTCCCGAACCATATGGTACTCTTATTAGGCCTAATATGAATGAAAACCTAGTCTCCCAGTTCATAACTTCAGTCGGTCCTGTGTGCATCCGTATAACATTTCTACCTATCCTGTTCTTCCTTTAGTCTTTGCCTAATATGAATCACCTGTTCCTCCATCTCTTGAATCAATTATGGCCCAACTATTACTCGGTCTTCTAATCTATCCCAACTCAACGACGTTCTACATGGCCTTCCATACAGAGCTTCGTAGGGTGGCATTCCGATGGAGCTATGAAAACTGTTATTGTAGGCAAACTCTACCAAAGGTAGGTACTTCTCCCACTGGTTTTGATTATCCATGACATACATCCTGAGCATGTCTTCCATGACTTGATTTACTCTCTTGGTTTTCCCATCTATTTCAGGATGACAAGTTGTGCTTAAGCTCAACTGAGTCCCCAACGTTGACTGCAAACTTGTCCAAAAACTAGAAGTGAATCTGGAATCCCTATCTGAAATGATATTCTTAGGTATCCTATGCAAACGGATAACCTCACTTACAAACACACGTGCCACATCAGTGACATCATAAGTGTCTCTAACCAGAATAAAATGAGCACTCTTAGTTAACTTATCAACTATCACAAGAATGACATTGTGTCTATGAGATGTGAGTGGCAATCCCACAACAAAATCCAAATAAATGGCTTCCCATTTGGAGATAGGAACATCATGTGGTTGTAGGAGTCTTGTCAGGCGATGGAGGTTAGCTTTCACTTGTTGACACTCTAGGCATTTGGCAACGAAATGGACTACATCGCACTTCATGCCTACCTAGAAGAAGAGTGTCCTCATGTCTACGTACATCTTCTTCACACCCATATGCGTACAATAAAGTTCTCTATGGGCTTCCTTCAGTATGATGCTTTGAATATCCCCATTTTCAGGGATGTACATCCTTCCCTGATATCTTAACAGTCCATCTACTTCCAGACTATATCCTTCACACTTTGGATCTAATTGCCTCCCACTCTGGAGGCTTGAAGTAACCTTTAAATACCAATTGTCTTCTTGGAGTTGCGTCAACACACGTTCCCTCAGATTGAATTTTAAGGGTATCAAGGAGAAGACACGTGGTCTCCTACTCAAGGCATCTGTGACCACATTTTTCTTTCCCTTGATGTATGAAATACCAAAATCATACTCACTCATAAAATCACTCCATCGCCTTTGCCTGGCATTCAGATCCCATCGAGTGAAGATATTTTTTAAACTTTGATGCTCCGTTTTGAGCTCAAAGTTTCACCCCACAAGATAGTGCCTCCAATGTTTCAGAGATAGGATTACAACTGCCAACTAAAAATCATGAGTGGCATAAATCTCTTCATGTTTCTTCAACTTCCTTGATGCATAAGCTATCACTCCTCCATCCTGCATTAGCATGACCCCCAACCCTTGCTTTGAGGCATCCATGCAGACTATGAAGTCCTTTTCCATATCTGACACTCGTAGAATTCATGCACTATTTAGTAACTGCTTAAGCTCAATGAATGCACTATCAAATTCTTCCATCCATTCATACCTGACCCCCTTGCACTGAAAAGTAGTGATGTGTTTCACTATTTTTGAGAATCCTTTCAAAAATCTCTGATAATGACGTGCTAGCCCCATGAAGCTTCTCACCTCATGGGCATTTTTCAGCACTGGCCACTCCATAATGGCCTTTACCTTTTCTAGGTCCATAGAGATTCCTTCATCGGAAATGATATGACCTAAATAGTGGATCTCTTTCTGGAAGAAAGAACACTTTGACAACTTCCCATACAATTTGTTCTCTCTAAGGCAGGACAACACCACTCGTAAGTGTTCCTCATGTTCTCTTTCGTTCTTGGAATAGATGGGGATGTCATCTAGAAAGACTTTTACAAAATGGTCTAAGTACTTCCGGAATACGTCGTTCATGAGGCTCAGGAATACTATTGGTGGATTGGTCAATCCAAAAGGTACTACGAAAAACTCGTAATGTCCAAACTGAGTTCGAAAGGAAGTTTTAGGAATATCTCCTTCATTAATCCTTAACTGGTGATAACCTGATCACAAATCAATCTTTGAGAATACCACTGCTCCTTTCATCTGATCGAAGAGGTCATCTATTCATGGCATCGGGTACCTATTTTTCACTATAGCATAGTTCAAGTCCTTGTAATCTATACACAGTCGTAAGAATCCATCCCTCTTCTTTACAAAAATGACTGGTGCACCCCAAGGTGAGACAATTGGCCTTATTAGCCCTAAGTCTAGTAACTCTTTCAACTGCATTTGAAACTCACAAATTTCTGGCGCTGTCATCTGATACGAAGTCTTGGAAATTGGTTCTACACTAGGTTTTATCTCAATAGTAAAATCAAGCTCCCTCTCATTAGGTAACCCTGGTAACTCGTTCGGAAAAACATCCTTAAATTCTGACAATACCGGGTACTGATCCAATGAGGGTCCCTTCTTTTCATTCACTTCTTCCACTACATATAGTCAACACCCTTGCCTCAAGCATTGCTTAACCTTCATAGTTGAGATAAAGTGTAATGACACCTTTCTCTGTACACCCTGGATCTCTACTGGTCTTCCTTCATCATCGACACAAAGCACCCTTTTTGCGAAACAATCTACCAAATCTCGATGAGATTCTAACCAATCCATTCCAATGATTAGGTCATACACCCCAAGAGCAGTGACGTATACCTTCAACTTGGTAGTACACACTCCCAGGTCTACTATACAATTATCAACACTAGGTCCTAC
>JZKD02S2272395.1:87029-131535 GCA_000966675.3 Picea glauca
GGCAAACTCTACCAAAGGTAGGTACTTCTCCCACTGGTTTTGATTATCCATGACATACATCCTGAGCATGTCTTCCATGACTTGATTTACTCTCTTGGTTTTCCCATCTATTTCAGGATGACAAGTTGTGCTTAAGCTCAACTGAGTCCCCAACGTTGACTGCAAACTTGTCCAAAAACTAGAAGTGAATCTGGAATCCCTATCTGAAATGATATTCTTAGGTATCCTATGCAAACGGATAACCTCACTTACAAACACACGTGCCACATCAGTGACATCATAAGTGTCTCTAACCAGAATAAAATGAGCACTCTTAGTTAACTTATCAACTATCACAAGAATGACATTGTGTCTATGAGATGTGAGTGGCAATCCCACAACAAAATCCAAATAAATGGCTTCCCATTTGGAGATAGGAACATCATGTGGTTGTAGGAGTCTTGTCAGGCGATGGAGGTTAGCTTTCACTTGTTGACACTCTAGGCATTTGGCAACGAAATGGACTACATCGCACTTCATGCCTACCTAGAAGAAGAGTGTCCTCATGTCTACGTACATCTTCTTCACACCCATATGCGTACAATAAAGTTCTCTATGGGCTTCCTTCAGTATGATGCTTTGAATATCCCCATTTTCAGGGATGTACATCCTTCCCTGATATCTTAACAGTCCATCTACTTCCAGACTATATCCTTCACACTTTGGATCTAATTGCCTCCCACTCTGGAGGCTTGAAGTAACCTTTAAATACCAATTGTCTTCTTGGAGTTGCGTCAACACACGTTCCCTCAGATTGACTTTTAAGGGTATCAAGGAGAAGACACGTGGTCTCCTACTCAAGGCATCTGTGACCACATTTTTCTTTCCCTTGATGTATGAAATACCAAAATCATACTCACTCATAAAATCACTCCATCGCCTTTGCCTGGCATTCAGATCCCATCGAGTGAAGATATTTTTTAAACTTTGATGCTCCGTTTTGAGCTCAAAGTTTCACCCCACAAGATAGTGCCTCCAATGTTTCAGAGATAGGATTACAACTGCCAACTAAAAATCATGAGTGGCATAAATCTCTTCATGTTTCTTCAACTTCCTTGATGCATAAGCTATCACTCCTCCATCCTGCATTAGCATGACCCCCAACCCTTGCTTTGAGGCATCCATGCAGACTATGAAGTCCTTTTCCATATCTGACACTCGTAGAATTCATGCACTATTTAGTAACTGCTTAAGCTCAATGAATGCACTATCAAATTCTTCCATCCATTCATACCTGACCCCCTTGCACTGAAAAGTAGTGATGTGTTTCACTATTTTTGAGAATCCTTTCAAAAATCTCTGATAATGACGTGCTAGCCCCATGAAGCTTCTCACCTCATGGGCATTTTTCAGCACTGGCCACTCCATAATGGCCTTTACCTTTTCTAGGTCCATAGAGATTCCTTCATCGGAAATGATATGACCTAAATAGTGGATCTCTTTCTGGAAGAAAGAACACTTTGACAACTTCCCATACAATTTGTTCTCTCTAAGGCAGGACAACACCACTCGTAAGTGTTCCTCATGTTCTCTTTCGTTCTTGGAATAGATGGGGATGTCATCTAGAAAGACTTTTACAAAATGGTCTAAGTACTTCCGGAATACGTCGTTCATGAGGCTCAGGAATACTATTGGTGGATTGGTCAATCCAAAAGGTACTACGAAAAACTCGTAATGTCCAAACTGAGTTCGAAAGGAAGTTTTAGGAATATCTCCTTCATTAATCCTTAACTGGTGATAACCTGATCACAAATCAATCTTTGAGAATACCACTGCTCCTTTCATCTGATCGAAGAGGTCATCTATTCATGGCATCGGGTACCTATTTTTCACTATAGCATAGTTCAAGTCCTTGTAATCTATACACAGTCGTAAGAATCCATCCCTCTTCTTTACAAAAATGACTGGTGCACCCCAAGGTGAGACAATTGGCCTTATTAGCCCTAAGTCTAGTAACTCTTTCAACTGCATTTGAAACTCACAAATTTCTGGCGCTGTCATCTGATACGAAGTCTTGGAAATTGGTTCTACACTAGGTTTTATCTCAATAGTAAAATCAAGCTCCCTCTCATTAGGTAACCCTGGTAACTCGTTCGGAAAAACATCCTTAAATTCTGACAATACCGGGTACTGATCCAATGAGGGTCCCTTCTTTTCATTCACTTCTTCCACTACATATAGTCAACACCCTTGCCTCAAGCATTGCTTAACCTTCATAGTTGAGATAAAGTGTAATGACACCTTTCTCTGTACACCCTGGATCTCTACTGGTCTTCCTTCATCATCGACACAAAGCACCCTTTTTGCGAAACAATCTACCAAATCTCGATGAGATTCTAACCAATCCATTCCAATGATTAGGTCATACACCCCAAGAGCAGTGACGTATACCTTCAACTTGGTAGTACACACTCCCAGGTCTACTATACAATTATCAACACTAGGTCCTACCGCTTGTTTTTCCCCCGAAGCCATCTCAACTTGTTTAAAGTCTTTGTGCTCATAGGCTGCCAACCCACTCTTTTCTAATGCAGATGGTGAAATGAAACTATCTGTAGCACCAGAAACAAATAAAATCTTAACGCTAATATGATTTAGCTTACCTAATGACTCCACCATCATGGATTGATGTTCAGCCTGACGATTATTAACCGTTGCGTAAATCTGGTGGCTGCTCCTTTCTCTTCCCATCGAGGCCTTTCCTTCTCTATGCACAAATCCCTGATTGTAACTTTGGGCAGTCACGTTGGTGATGGGGACCTCCACACCCCCAACACGTAACATGGGATTGAACCTGCACACTATTATGTGGTTGTCTTTGAAATGAGTTCCTTGCCCTGGAACCCCTGCCCTTTCTAGTTGTTCCCTGAGATGGTCGTGGACCTGCCTGCGTCGTTAGTGATGAATGAGATGCTGCACTCACTTCAATTTAAATCCATGTGGCTACCATCCTTGGTGTGACTCTGTTACCATATGGAGGTGTCCTTGATCTCCCTCCCTTGGGAAATGTCCTAGGGTCCTTCCCCACAAATCTAGGATGATGCAGAAAGGAAGGTCTCGTACCTCCAGTTAAGTTCATGTGTTCCTCTGCATAATGCACATTTTCCACAGCTTTCGCTACTGAAGACGGTTTCCACATCTGTACCATAGCCCTTATCTTAGGGTTTAGCCCATAGATGAAGTGTTCTTCCTGTCGTTAGTCATTATCCATATATGAAACGTACTTGACCAATTCCATAAACCTAATTTCATATTCCTCTACGGTCCTTTTTCCCTGTACTAGAGCATGAAATACCCCTACCTATTGTTCCTCATAGTAAGCTGGTAGATATTTCCTTCGGAACCTCTCCTCGAAAAGTTCCCAAGATACGATGTCTAGGGTAATATGCAGTTGTCTTTCCAGGTTTTCACACCAATTCAAGGCATTGTCTTTTAACTGAAAGTTTGTTATCTTCGCCTTTGAGGTGGATGCATAGTCCCTTAAGGAAAAACACCTTGTCATTCCTTCCAACCATGCTTCTACGTGTTCACTGGTGTGACCCCCAACAAACTCCAGAAGTTTAATCTTCTGCAGTTCTCTAGTGATGTCTTTAGGTGGAGGTCCTCCCCCTTTATCCCTCGACGCTTCTGGATTACCTATTCCAGATGGTGGGGGTTCCACTTCGATCCCTGTTGGTTGTCGCCCCTTTAAAGTCTCATTTATGGCCTCCAAAGAGCGTAGTATGAGAGCTAGTTCCGGTTATGGTGGTGGCGGTGCCTGCGACGATGCTCCTCTACCTCAATTCCCATGGTTTCTAACCATCCTGTATGATTTAACCTGCATCAACCAAAGTTGTCAGGGTGAGTTCAAGGACATTTCACATTTGTGCAACTTAACTAGAAAACAGGGTTAGGCGTAAGTTTTTTTTTCTACTTGTCTGTAAACAGACATTACTCTCTTTAGGGGAGTGGCTAGGTTAGGGTTAAGCATCTAATCTTGGTGTCTCTTCCTAAGAAAACTATTGAACCTCTCGCCTCGTAACTATGCTAGCTTTGCGCCACACTCGCCAATTTCTCTCTAACTTACCTGCCCAATGTGCATGAAGTCCCCTCCTGCTTAACTTGTTCTAAGTCCGTATACTTTGCATTTACAACTAATTAAGGTGACTTCCAACCTAATGTTGATTAATTATTAAAGACTGATAATCTAGACTAAAATTTAACCTAAGTTTCAATCGCCTTAATCAACACTTTCAATTTAATATAGAAAATTAATATTATTATTAGTATTAATTAATTAATCACTAATTTAATTAATCCTTCCTATTAATTTAATTAATTTTTCTCCAAGGCACATACATGGTGCATTGGTGTTTGGTTGTTTCTTAAGGCTTAGGTGGTGGGTGGTCGTGGGTTCAAAACCCATAGACTCCAAAACATCTTTTTTAATTTTTTTATATAACTTTATTTATTAATATTTATTTATTTATCATTATTAAAAAAATAATAAATAAATAAATAAATAATAAACAAATTAATCACTTTAATTATTTTAAGAATAAACAAACAATATACATAAATAATTTACAATAATCAATAATTAAATAAAAAAATAACTAAAATAAAAAACATATATAAATTAAATAAATAATTTAAAAACAAAACAATTTTTTTTTTTTTAAATAACAAAGGGTGGGCACGCATGAAGCCCACCTGCCCCTCCCCTAGCGCTCATCCCCCTAACCCTAATCTCATCTCACCCTTATATCTTCAAACCATTTTCTCACTCAACTCCTTTTCTATTTTGTTTTTTTTTGTCAAATGCTCAGTAAAGGGATGAGGCCGATGGCCATGGCCATTTCCCTGCTTGGTCAATCCTGTGTCTATGGTTTCAAGGTCTATATGGCCTTTTCCTATTAGTCTCTTGGTGTTTTTTTATTTTGTGTTTTCGTGTATGCGTTGTTGCAGGTGCCCCCCTTTTTTTTTCTTTTCATTTATTATCATTTTTTTTTTGTTCAGTGCACGGGCTTCTTGGCTTCTCCTCGGTTGTTGGTTTGTGTATGTGGATTCCATAGCTTAGAGGTATTCCATGCATGTGTTGTGCACACCGTGCTTCCTTGCAACTTGGTGCTTGATTGCTTGGCTTTGGTGCTTTGTTTATGACCTGTGGTAGGTGCAGTGATTGATGCGTATGCATGGGTCCTTTAGGATTCTTGAACTCTGTTTATTCTGTACTTCTGAATAGACAGAAGCATCTCTCTCAGATCAAACTTTGACAGAACGAAAAAGGTGGATCCGGCTCTAAGCAACCCACAAGCAAAATTCGAGAGCCCATATATATGAAACATGGGTACCGTGCATAGGTATGAGTTATTTTCATTTTGTGTTCCACAATATTCACAACGTAGTCTCAAGTGGTTCAGAACTATACAAACCAGAGAAATCAGTTTTCTGTGCATGGATATGACCCCCTTTCTCATTCCAATAGTCTTGGAAGAATAAAGCAGAGTGGCAGTATCATCTTGCCTGATTCTCACAAAGGGGGCTTGGGCAGGATTCGAAACCATGAGTTCGTGCAGAGTAGAGATGCAATTTCGGCCATTTTGGAAGGGTAATTTAGAAGAAGAAGAAGAAATGAGCACCATCGGCAACTGGGTGGCCACCAATTTGTCTACCAAAGATGACGTGATGAAGGCCAACATGACAACAAAATTTGTGGTCTGTTTCGATATCATTGCCGCCATATTTAGTGGATTCGTTTTCGTAACGACGACTCCAATGGACATGATCACCATGCAGATTATGGGGAAATGGATTGAATTGGGTGAGAGGAGGAGGACAATGTAGGATTTTCTAATGCCGAGGTTGGATAAACCGACGGCGACAAACCTTATGCTTCGCCATAGTTGGGGAAAAGTGATGGTTTCCCCGGTCACAGTGTCGGTGAGGGAAATTCAACCATTGTGGGGAAATGAAGAGACGAAGGTGGGGAGACCCAAGTATTCGTCTTGGGGGGGATTTACTAGTTTTCATTTGCTGTAGTACGTGCGGGTGGACTTGCAGTATCCACTGCTGGGATCGATCTTAAGACCCATTGTTGTGTGAAAGCCTAGATCAACAGTCATGGAGGAATGATGCAAGTGGAAATGAAATATACTATTCGAAGATCATGAATGTTGTGCATTCTTGGATGAAGCTACAGTGGGTGCTCTCGTGCTCAATATTTTTATTATTTTTTATTATTATTGTTTTTTTTTAATTGTTAATCCTCCTCATTTATATGTAGGGTTTGTTTTCTATTTTCCTATTTGTAGGAATCAAAAACCCCAAGAGAGAAAGAACCTTCTCTACTCTGCGTTCAAGCTATTATCTTCAAATCTGGGCATGGACCTTATTATTTTATTGGTTTACAGATATATGATTTTTTTTTTTTTTTTCTATACTTGGGTTTTTTTCTTTTTTAACATGTGTTTTGGTTGAATTTATCTGGGATAGAGCATTCAGTACAATCAAAGGTTTTCACATATCTAGGGATTTCAAAACATTCTGAGTTATAGAAAATCCCACATGTTTTTGTTTTCACAACCTCAAGCATTTGCATTTGCTTGTGCACATACATCACCTTTTTTTTGTTTTCTTTATTTAGGAAGCATTATGTATAAATATGTATATAGATCTGCATATATACTAAAAAACAATTGTGTGCTTGGCTTGCAGGTTAGGTGGAGCTGCAACTTGGAGCTCAGATTTATACCTAATTAAAAGGTTTCAGGGTTGTTTAAATTTCTGGGTGGGTACAGTTCCATTCCTGAGTTGGGTAGGTGGGTAGGTAGGCCCTTAAGGCTCTAGTGCTTCTAACTAAAGCTTTGATACCATGTGAAGCTTTGATACCATGTGTAGAGACCTATATTTAATTAGCCTATTAAATCTCATAAATTTTAATAGATAAGAATACTTCTACACAGAAACAATAAGTAATTTCTTTCATTCATCATATAAGCAGCATAAATTAATTAATGAACAACAATATAATGAATTACATATCAGAATATAGATACCTCTGGATGATGCTATTATCCCAATATTTGACTTTCCTCTCTATTGCTTTGCCCAACCTGCTGCTTTGCCCAGCCTGCTGCTTTGCCCAACTTGCTGCGTTGACAAAAATCTGCCCAAACAAACTAACCACCTAGCCAGCTAGGAGTACCTTGTTCGGCTCCCTAGCTTCAGGATACCATAAGGAATCCCAACCCCCGAGCCCAAAACTCCTAGAAACCTGGTGCCCCCTGCAATGGTTCACCAAAACTCCAAAACCAAACTCCTCAAAACCAGAAACTATCCAATAGAAATACAGACCTCCTCCCCAATAATGCTCCTTCCCCCAAATTTTCATCATCCCCTCCCATAGGACTCTTCCCCCGTCATATCTCCCCCCATTCACCGACTCCCTATCCTCCATTAATTACCTTATCCTCCCCTTTATTACCTTATCCCATTCCTTTATTACCTTATCTTATTCCTTTATTACCTTATCCCTCCATCCGATGCTTCATTCCCCCCCTGCATACATAAAGTCTTATAAAAATAATTTAAAATTTATTAACCTCTTAATTCATTACCTTAACCTTTAATAAGTTAATTAATTAATCAACGGATATAAAAAATTAATTAATAATTAATTAATCAATTAATATTATTAATAAATAATCATTGTTTAAGTAAAATATATTAGGACACTTAATTAAATAATTAACTATTCTTGATAATCCTATGCAACTATTTAACTAGGGTTGTTACATGACAAAAGAAAACTCATCTATCCTTGAAAAACCTTACCACGCAGAGTAAATGATGATGGTACAAGGGCTGGCATTGGCCATGTGATGGGGCAGAGATGGCACAATATTACTGGACGAAGGGACAAGTGATAATCATCGAGTTTCACACTCACTGAGTCTCCATTAGTGGTTGGATCAGTGGTTTAATTCACTCCTCATAGGAAACCTCTCCTTCACATTAAGAGGTGGAAAGTGAAGGAAGGTCCCATCGTGATACAACAAACTGGACCACTTAACTTTAACCGCTATCTTTCAGTTAATACCTCGTTTAGATGAGACTTCATTCATTTGAGACATCTTTTAGTTAAGACAGAGTAAAACAAGTTGTTAGGGTTGAGATTTGTTAACAAAACCTTTATTTCAATAGTAACTAGAAGATCATTACTCAACCAATAAAGGCTAGGGAATTCGTTCGATTTATTTTCTAGGTGAATTAATATGAAATACCTTATATTAAACTGATAATATTTCACGGAGGATGTATACTCCCGACCCATTTTTCTTTGTGCATGGTGTACGACTTTTTATTTCGAAAGTCAATGAGATTTACCCTTCCATGCAAGAATAGAAGCTTATGCTTAGGGAAGAGTATAGGATCTTGAGTCCTAAGTCTAGCATGGTATACAGATATATGTAAGTATTATAATAGCTTTAGGACTGAAGGGTAAAGGTTAGAACATGGTGATTTATTCATATAGGAACTCTGTTTAGTGTGATAAATGCTCATAAATGAGAATTCATCATTTGATAGTCAGAACATAAGAAAATATCGCAAATATTAACAATGGTGATAAATACTACCTTCTCTGAACTAAGAGTTGGCTAAGTGAAAATTTGGATATTAATGTTCCTCAAAAAAACAAAACAAAAAAATTATTGGGCAAATTTTAGGTTCATTACATATGGTATCAAAGAAAAGGTTACAACACTTGTACCTTCAGCAGGGCCAAAATATTTACTTAGCATATAATTGTTTTGTTTATGAAAAACTAACAAACCAATTACTGTTACAAACAGAAAACACTATATTTTGTTGTAATCATGATAGTCCAAGATGAAGCAGAAATCGTACTTGAAGAGAACCCTGAACAAAGGCCTCTTGAAGATCAAAGACAAAACAGTGACGAAAGTTCACCTACTAAAGTTCTAGAAACTATGAGAAATCTCATTGTTGAGCTACAGGTTTTCAAGTTAGACAATGAGAAACTGAAAAAGGAACAACAGGAACAACATGAAATAAATGAAGTCCTACTACGAAGTATAGTGACAAAGAAAATACCAAATGATGATAACCAGCAACAAGAGGTAAGTAAAAGGGCCTCCAATAACTCTGGTCCTGAAGTAGAAAAAGGGGACAATGCATATGAAGGTACACCTTCAGCTGAAGATAAAACAAAAACATGAAGAAAAAGGAAACAGTTAGATCACCTAGAGGGAGATTTTAATAAAATCAAACCATCTACCTTTGACGGGGAATCCAGGACAGGGGAGGAAGTTGAAGCATGGCTATTAGACATCAAGACGTATTTCCAGATATGCAACTATTGCAACAATATGAAGGTCAGAATGACCATTTATAACTTGAAGGGGAAGGCCAGCATATGGTGGCAAGACCTGAAGTTGGCCAACGGTCTAAAAGAAAAAACAGATGGAATGGTTGGATTTTAAGAAATACTTTAGGAAACAATACCTATCTGAAATTTACTATGAAAGAAAAACCAAATGATTTTATGAACTGGGACTCAGTCAAATGGTTATCGAAGATCTGATAAACAAATTCCTGAAAATACTAAGGTTTTTACCTTATATCTGGGAGGACAAAGTGAAAATACAGTGGTTCCTAAGTTGTTTACCAAATAAATATAAGGATAGAATCGAATTTGATAATATCAACTCCTTAAGAGAAGTTTTTAGGAAATCTCGAATGTGTTACGACCAAAAAAAACATTGGCCAGAATTTTCAAAGGATTAGAAAGACAAGAGATAAGAACGAATGAACCAGCAGAATAAGGCATATCATCTAGATACTTATTGGAATGCATCAAAGAGTTTCCCAAGGTAATATTTTCACTCCAACAATCAAAACACCCAAGGAGGCAGTAAATCAGTAAATCTAGGAACAAAGAAGTTTGGAGACAACCCTCGTGAATCATTAAAATGTTGGGAATGTGGAGAACCTAACCTAAGGAGGAACTGTCCATGTTTGACTTCAACAACTAGAAATATTGTTCATAATATACATGAAGCCTCTATAGTAGGGGATGTAGGTAGAAGCTTACACCAGATCAATGCAGTCGTGGATGACTGACAAGTTGACCACCAGTCCTCTGTGGTGGAAATTGAAGGTAAAATTACCAATACTCATATTTTTGTTTTAATTGATCCTAGAGCTATGTTGAGTTATATCGCTACTGGTGTAGTGGAGTCAAATTAACTTAAGAAAACAAGACATGCATATTTTTGGCTAGTATAACTAGCAACAAGAACAAAAAGAAAGGTAGTCAACTTTATTTTTTATTATGAGTTCAGTTTAGGTGGTCAAAACATAAAGACAAATCTGAAAATACTACCGTTAGGGTCTTATGATGTAACTATCAGAATGGATTGGTTAGAAAGGAACAAACAAGGATTAGATTGTTATGAAAAATCACTCAAGTATAAAGATGAAAATGACACTGCTAGGACAGTTCAAGGTATACAAAAACCAATCTTAGTTAGACAGATTTACGCAATGCAATTTAAGAAATGCATGAGAAAGGGTTGTCAGATTTATGCCATCCATGTAACAAACCTATTAGAAAAGGGAAATAAACCCATCTTGGAGGATTTTTTTGTTTTGCATGATTTCAGAGATGTGTTTGTTGATGAGATACCTAAATTACCCCCTAGGAGGGAGATAGACTTTTCTATCGACTTACTACCTAATTCAACCCCTATATGTAAAGCACCCTACCGAATGAGTTTAGTAGAGTTAACAGAATTAAAAATTCATTTGCAGGAATTATTGGACATAGAATATATAAGACCGAGTGTTTCACCATGGGGAGCACCCATCCTCTTTGTTAAAAAGAAAGAAGAAACTCTAAGATTATGCATCGATTACAGACAATTAAACAAAATGACTATTGAAAACAAGTAACCCTTACCAAGGATCAATGATCTATTCAACCAAGTAGGTGGGGCAAAGATCTTCTCTAATTTGGATTTAAGATCTGGTTATTAACAAGTTAGAATAAAATATGAGGACATAAGTAAAACAACTTTCAGAACGATATACAAACATTATGATTTTTTCTTTATACAGTTTGGACTCACTAACCCACCAACTACGTTCATGTGTCTAATGAATAGTATTTTTGGTTAGTACTTTGATAATTTTGTTTTGGTATTTATTGACGATATCCTAGTGTATTCTAAAATAGAAGAAGAACATGAAGAACACCTAAGGATAGTTCTGTAAACTTTGAGAAAACAAAAACTGTATGCCAAATTCGATAAATGTGACTTTTATCAAAAGAAAATACAGTACCTAGGGCATGTAATATCGAATGAAGGTATTGCAGTTGATCAGGATAAAGTAAGAGCCATCATGGAATGGTCTATTCTAAAGGATGTAGAAGATATCCAGTCATTCATGGGAATCACCGAATACTACCACATATATATAGAGGGGTTTTCCAAGATTGCATACCCTATCACATCATTACAAAAGAAGGGAACTAAATTTAACTGGTCACAAAAATGTCAAGACAGTTTTAATATGTTAAAGGAATTGTTAACGACCACACCCATTTTAAAGGTAGAAGATCCTGACAAGGACTTCACAGTCTGTGTGGATGCAAGTAAAGAAGGAATAGGTGGTGTCCTAACTCAAGAAGAACATGTGATATGTTATGAGTCCCTAAAAATAAAGGAACACGAACGAAACTACATCACTCATGACTTAGAGCTGGAAGTTGTAATACACACATTAAATATGTGGTCGCACTACATAATGGGAAAAACCTTTAGGTTATTGATGGATAAGAGCGGTGTGAAATTTTTGTTTAGTCAGTCGGACCTTAATGCTAGGAAAACAAGACGGATGGCCTTCTTGAGAGAATTTGACTTTGAGGTAAGACATATCAAGGGTAAGGAAAAAAAGGTGGTTGATTCCTTAAGCAGAAGAGCTCATGGGTTGTTTGAAATAAACATTAGCAGGGAAGAAAGTGATCTTGAGTAGAGGATAAAGGTTGCAGGTAATAATGACAAAAAATACACTAGAACAGTGGCAAAATTATGAGATAATGCAAAGAATTATGACAAAACAGATCTGAGTTTGGACAGAGAAGGTCTACTACGATTCAAAAACTGAATATATATACCAGATTCAACAGAATTAAGTTAACGATTCTGGACGAGGTACATAAGAAACCATATTATGGTCACCTGGGATACCAGAATACAGTAACAACACTAAGGAAATTATTTTACTGGCCCAATATGAAAGGTGAAAAAACAAAATATTTAGCTAAGTGTCAAGATTGTCAGCAAGTAAAAGACAAACACCAACATCCAACCGACATGTTGCATCCCTTACCTGCTCCAGAATGGAAAGGAGACTATATCACTAGACTTTATTATAGGTTTGCCTAGAACTCAAAAACATAATGATTCAATTATGGTGGTAATCGATAAGCTTAGTAAGTCTGCACATTATTCCTATAAAGTCTACTTTTAAATCTATTAACATCATTGAAATATTCATGAAATAAATTTTTAGACTGCATGGTATTCCTAAAATGGTGATTTCGGATAGAGACGTAAAATTTACATATTCTTTTTGGAAAGAATTGTTTGCAGAGTTAAATACTAGCTTGAATTTTAGCACAAGTTATCATCCACAAACGGATGGTCAAACTGAATGAACAAACCAAATCATAGAATATATTCTACACATGTGCGTAAGAACAAAACCAATCAAGTGGGATGACTACCTACACTTAGTGAAATTTCCATACAACAATGGTTACCAAACCTCGGCTAAGATGAGCCCTTTCGAAGTACTGTACGACAGAAAATTTACGACTCTGATTAGTTGGGATAACCTAGTTGAAAGACTCATGGTGGGACCATAGATGCTCCAAGAAATGGAGAGCATGGTAATAAAAGTACAACATAACTTAGAGGAGGCGTAGGATAGATAGAAAAGTTACGCGGATCGGAAAAGAAGACACCTGAAATTTCAAGTGGGAGACCATGTCTATTTAAAATTCAAAGCCCAAAAAAGTTCACTAAATCTATAGAATTGTGCCATGTTGGCACCCAGGTTTTGTGGCCCTTCTGATATCTTAGCTCGAATTGGACCTGTAGCATACCAACTTGCACTTCCTGCCAATATTAAAATCCATAATGTATTTCATGTTTCTTTGTTAAAGAATTACGTTCATGACCCTACTCATATGATCGATTGGAACTTGGTGTAGGTGGAACCAGAAGGCGAGTTCCAAGAGGAACCTCTGCGCATCCTGGATAAGAGAGAAATAATACTTCTGAACAATGTTTTCACCGAGGTAAAAGTGCAATGGAATCATTTTAGCCTTGAGGAGGCCACTTGGGAGTTGGAGGGAGAATTGAAAAAATCTCATCCAATCTTGTTCCAAGAAAGGAACGAACACTAAGGACCCTGTTTTTTTGAAGGGGGAAAGGATGTAACATCCCCAAAAATAAATTATTTTTAAAATCTGAAATTTGCTTAGGAAACTATTTCCATTTTTCGTAAATTCAAAATTGGAAAATTATTGTCATTTATGGCAATTCGGAATTTCGAATTTAGTTAATTGTAATTGATGATTATGACTGTTGGGCAGAGATCTGATTTGAACCAACTAACTATTTGACTATGACACTTGTATGAAACAAAATATTTTATATTTATTCTTGATGGACAAATGGAACATCCATGTTAAAATCAGCTGACCATGACTCCATGAGAGGGGGACATGTTGGAACTATCTCAAGGATGAATGTGACAAGTGGAAAATCAATAATTTGGCCATTGGAAGCCCATGAATATCAGGGATTTGGAAAAATGTGAAAATTTCCAAGGGGGGGGGAATACCTAGGCAAAAATGGCTTTGGATATATAGCATATGGGAGGAGGCAAGACATTGCCTAGTATGCTGAGGAAAAAATAATTATCTATTGCAGTTATGAACACTATTTTTCTGAGTGTGAGGCAAGAAGAAGTGGTTGAAACTGAAGGACTATTGTTGAGGTGGAGTTCTGAGTTCGCCCTCATGGATTCATAGTTAGGATACAGGGTGAATGGAACAAGTAACATTGGATGTTCTTTTCTAAGGTTGGGAGGAACATGGTTGTTCCATTTGTTTCGATGAACTTGATCAGATATGTTCATCTACTCTTTTTATAGTTATATGTCTCTTGATTTAAATGGATGAAAGAGTATATCTAGCATAATGTTGTATGAATTACTATTGTAATTTAAACTATGAATGGATGGAGACAACTGTAGGATAAACCCCCTGCAATTTTAATTGCATACTTAGAATAAACTGCATGTACATCTTAATTATGAATAGAATCAAAATTATGTAAAACACGCTGGAATGCTTCTAGTTTAAACAAAATTAGTCTAATTCTACTTCAGATAGTATAGATCCTGTGTTTATATACGTATAATAAATCCATTGAAGAAATCATTTATTGCATAATTGTCAGAGGAAAATGTTGAAGGGTACTCAAGAAGAATTAAAACTGATTGTACATTGACATATTACTGTAAGGAATTTATATAGTGCCATAATACTCATATAATATCTATGTATGATAAGGATAACATTATATATATATATATATATATATATATACACACACTTAACATCTGTACAAAAGATTTGATGTTCTATTTCGATATCTAAAAATGCATATAATGTGAATCTCAACGATGATATGGGAAGGCGAACACATCTATTAAATTTTATGTCAGAAGTTAAAATTGTCTATTTCAATGTCTTACAGAACAAATCCCCTTTTTATTTGAGTCGAATGGCGTAGAAGATGAAAAAACAAAGCGAAATTAAAGAATATAAATTTCGGAAATACAAAATTTTAAATACATATACACATGATTGTAGGTTTCCAGACTGCATATCCAACCGGTATTAAAAATATAATGGGAGACAAATAGTATAACTAGTCATATTGGAATTTCTGGAAATGAAATGATGGAAAGCAAATAGTCTGCCTAGTCACAAATGGAGACCTAGAAAAGAAAATCTTTAAAGGGTAAACAGATAGGCTAGCAGATCGCGTAAGAGAGTCTGAGATAAAACGATACAGTAGCAAATTAATTTAAGTGAAGAGTATATACCCTAGAGTCACATACTTTTTATACGCACAAACCTACTATAGTGATAATACAAAAAGGGCAAGGCTACAGGATTAAACAAGAAATCGTTCAAATTTCTCTATAGGATGCAAAGTAAAACTGGAAAGAGTCAAAACTGAATTATTGTTCACAGATGCATATTGCTATTCATTCCAGAAATATTCATATAACATATCTATTGTTCCAAAATAAGGGATTGTTCATATTTCTATCTAAAAATCGACTATACAACTTGAATAATGATACAACCATATTCAATTTATATCATTCAATTATTTACACAATAATGAGGCTATGAACCTTATGCCCTTCCATTAAAAATTGGAGATATAGAGATGAAGAATAGACTATCTTTATGGATGGACTCTTTCACCCATGATGATAACATTCTAGTCTTAGAATCATGTCAATCCTTAGAAACCTAGGACACTTCTTAAAGAGTGAAAAAATAAAACCCGAACAACTTTTCTGCATATGGAAGGGGCTTGCATCCGGGACTGTGCATGGTCGAATTCCCTACAAGGAAATACAAATAAACATTAGTATTATACAATAGAAGTAAGACCAATGTAATTTTCAATAGAATGATTAATGATAGGAAAAGTTCATTTCAGAGTTTCACTTAACTAACTACTTGGAGACTTGGTGTTCTTGCCCTGTCGTGCATTGGCTGAAAAGACGTCCCAGACCGAAGGGGAGGGTGGTACAAAAAATTCCTGATGGTTACCCTCACAACAATAGGGTCCCATCATTATAATTGGTCACCAAATCATTTAAATCAAACACTCCAGACAAAGAAATAAACAAACAATCTTAACATTGAAACCCAAACTGCATGGGTTCGCGTAGGGTGAGCAAGTCAAATTCATTGCTCAAACTTTAAACATAGAGTTAGACTATATATGTTATTGAATTCAAAAAAACTATAATGAATGGATTGCCTATGCTGAACAGACCATTTTTAATCAAAGTTTAAATACAGAGTCAACATTCTTTCCAAAATTTCACCAAGGCTGTATGGCAATTACCACATACAGACAACAATAATAATAGTAGGAAAACACCCTAATCCAAGAATTTATTACAGGACCAAATGTTTGTATGTTCTAGGGTATCCCTTAACAAACTGTTTAGGACACAAAATCCCTATAAATCCTTATGTCCCAAATGGAAATACAGTGAGAATACGTTACAATCATAAGAACCAACTAAGGAACTGAAAAAACCTACAAAAGGGTGGGTTCCCAAATAAAAATGCAATATAGCCTGCATTCCATAGTATGGGTTTTCAACTCCTAAACTAGAAACTTGTGTAGTCTCCTAGAGGCTCACCAATCAATAATGCATAAAATTAGAGGAACTGTAAGGAATGTAGGGGAGAAACAAAACCCTAAGAGTAATTTACATAAAAAAACTATGCCTATGCAAACTCGTTGAATTCAAAAATAGGAAGGTGGGATGCCGAGTCCATTCAAGAAGATTTAAAATAAAACAAACAGTGAAGTCTATTTATCCAGGAGTGAGAACAGTGGGAGAGTTACGAGGAGAATACAATAAAATTGTAAACTTACTAGGGCAGTCAGATAGAGATGTCTGCTTCCACCGGGTAAAATATCCCAAGTCATCAATCTCCCTTACTGAGAAAATAAAAATGCAGAGCTAATTCGGAGAACTTCACAAGTGACTAAAGAAAACTCATCTATCCCTGAGAACCCTTATCATGTAGAGTAAATGACGATGGTACGAGGGATGGAATTGGCCATGTGATGGGGAAGATATGGTGCAATCTTACTGGACGAAGGGACAAGTGATTATCATCGAGTTTCTCACTCATCGAGTCTCCATTAATGGCTGGATCCGTGGTTTAATTCACGCCTGACAAGAAACCTCCTGTTCACATTAATATGTGTGAAGTGAAGGACATTCCCATTGTGATACAACAAACTGGAACACTTAACTTTAACCTCTATATTTCAGTTAGTACCTCATTCAGATGAGACTTCGTTCGTTTGAGACATCTTTTAGTTAAGACAGAGTTAAATGAGTTGTTAGGGTTGATCTTTGTTAATAAAACCATTATTTCAATAGTAACTGGAATATCATTACTCAACCAATAAAGGCTAGGGGATTCGTTCGATTTATTTTCCAGGTGACGTAATATCAAATACCTTATATTAAACTAATAATATTTCATGGAGGATGTATACTCTTGACCCATTTTTCTTTGTGCATGGTGTACAACTTTTTATTTCAAAAGTCAATGAGATTTACCCTTCCATGCAAACATAGAATATTATTCTTAGGAAAGAGTATAGGATCTTGAGTCCTAAGTCTAGCATGGTATAGATATATACATGTAAGTATTAGAATAGCTTTAGGACTGAAGGGTAAAGGTTAGAGCATGGCAATTTATTCATATAGGAACTTTGTTTAGTGTGAGAAATGCTCATAAATGAGAATTCATCGTTTGATAGTCAAAACATAAGAAAATATCACAAAGATTAACAATGGTGATAAATACTACCTTCTCTTAACTAAGAGTCGACTAAATGAAAATTTGGAGATTAATGTTCCTTAAAAAATACAGATTGTTTTTTATTGGGCAAATTTGAGGTTCATTACATTGGGTACAAAGTTAAGACAAGTAGTTGATGGGTTGGCACACACATGAGGTGTATAGTTGATGATGTTGGTACATATTGATGAGTCATAGTTGATGATTAGTTGACACATGATTGGTACATACATGGTACATGGTTGGATGTACTTGTTTATGGTACAGGTTGATTACAGGTTGTTTGGTACAGGTTGGTGCATGGTTGATGCACTTGTTTATGGTACAGGTTGATTACAGGTTGAGGTACAGGTTGATGCATGGATCAGGTTTATTGGTACATGTTTACAACGGTATATATCACAATGATAGTGTGGCAGTGGTTATATCATTCTACTTCTACTTCAGGGTGGTTGGATGTGGAAAGGACAGGTGGTTGTATCCACCTTCCGGTTGTATCCGGAGAACATAGGAGGATGTAGCCTCCTTCTTGTTGTAGCCAGAGAATTGGGGAGTTGGATCTTATGTCAAGTTGTAGCCTGAGAAACTAGGGGGTTTGAGCCTCCTTCCAGTTGTAGCTGGAAAACAAAGGAAGTTGGTGCTTCCAATGAATGTAATTCTTCAAGACATATAAGAAAAAACATTTTGTGGTTTTCTCCCGCTTTGGGTTTCCATGTAAAACATTGGTGTACTTTGTATGTGTATGATTGTTCATTTGTTCATTTCTTATTTACTCTGCAATTATTGGATCATAATTCTACATTGATATAACACTTGTATTATATGGTTAAAAAGGATTAAATTTCTCTATTAGTGATACACCCCTCCTCTCAGTAATCCAACAATTGGTATCAGAGTGAGGTTCCTTTAGGAATCAGTTTAACCACTAGAAGGAGATCATGGATTATTCTGAGAATGGACTACCAATGTTTAATGGTCATAATGGTTTTAAGTATGATATGTGGAGCAGAAGGAAGGGAATATTTTTATAGGCACAGGGACATATAATTGGCTATCAATTGTTACAGGATATGATAGTTCAAAAAGGGAAAAGACTACATCCAAGAACGAATTGGAGAAGAATAACAAAATAGAAATGGATTTCATCTGGGAAGGATTACCTAATATGGTAAGAGAAAAGGTTGGTAATTGTTCATCAGCCAAAGAACTTTGGGATAAATTACATGACATATATTATTCACCCATCGCACATTCATAAAATTCCAAAGAAGATGCAGATACATAACAAGAACTAAGATGATCATCATGTCAAACAGATTCAGAAGAGGAAGAGTATGAATAAGCAGAAGTTGATTACAGAGAAAAATTGATCAGTGCAATTAAATATCTAAGGAAAGAATGAGAAGAAAACAAGTCATCCAATAAATAATTGATGAAGCAAAAGGAAAGTGTTCAAGGTTCTGAAAAAGATTAGCAGTTCATCAAGAATTTAAGATCTCAACTAGAAGAGGTGAGAAGAATTGAATAAAATCTAGAATATCAAAAGAAATGTTTAGAAGCCAACATACAAACAAAAAATGAAGAAGCAGAAAATAGAGAAAAGGTATTGATGGATCATCTCAAGGAAAGAACCAATGACTTAAACCAACTTGAGGAAGAGTTTGGTCAAGAAGAAGAAATAATTATATTGAAAATACAACTTGAAGAAGAAAAGAGAACATAAGAGGTCATGAAGTCTCAGATAATGAAGAAAGAAGAAGAGGTTGAGAATATTGAAGAGGAATTTGTCACACTAAGAATCAAAATCGTTAAGCTCAACAAGAATTTTGAAGAGACAGAAACATCCACATCAGTTGTAGAAAATGAAGAGAATCACTCTACGTTGCTAGAAATAAGAATGAAGAAAATAGAGAGAGTTATGCAGAAGTACTCAAAGGAAGGAATCATGGTCAACCAGAATCTAAGAAAAATCTTGAAGATATATCTTCAAGAAGAACATCCATGTTCAAGCCGCAAAGAAGCTTCAATCATGATCATGATTAGTCAAGGAAAAAATTCATAACGACTACACCACAAAGAATGTCATTCACTTCGAGGTATGCAAATTTTTTTATGGTCATTGTTTTTATTGTACTAACTTTGGACATAAGGTTACAGATTGCAGGGATTATAAAATAAATGTTCAAGCAATAATTGCCTATGTGGTCACATGTAACATTGAGTGTTACAAATGTCATAATTATGGACACATAGCCAGTGATTGTAGAAGAATGATCGATACTTCTATGAAAGAGAATACTAATAATAGATATAAGAAAGTATGGATAAGAAAATAGGAATAGCATGTGAACAAAGACCAGGTAACAGAGATCACAAGATTGACAATAAAACGAGATGAATAAAATTCTATAGAGAAAAGGAAAGATGTCAAATACAAAAAGGTTTGGAAAATAAATGAAACAAAGAGAGGACATGTAAATAAGGAACGAGTTCAAGAGATTGTAATTTCAGGCATTGTAATGAAAGATGAATCCAAAGATAAAAAGAAAGAAGTCAGAGATCAAAGAGATAATGAATCTACGAGTGAAGATGATGATGAATCTACCAATGAAGATGATGGTGAATACACATCAAAGTAGGAATTGTTCTAAGAAATCCAACTTAGAGACTCCTAGGTAATATGAAAATTAGACAGGGGGAGTCTATGTGATAGCTATGAGAGACCAAAGAACCATCCTTTGAGTATCTTGCAGAGTTTGAGAAGACATATCCAAAGAAGTGAGTTATTAGAAGTACAATTTGATGGATTAATCAAGACTTCATGATAGTATAGTGATAAATGGGTCAGCATTATGGACAATTGTGCAAGTATATTCTTGGATAGTATGGGTTTATATATTGGTTCAAAGAGTGGTTCAGAGACAAAGGAACATTATTATAATGGATGCTAATTACACAGGAAATGGCTCGAACAATCCTAATGGATTCCAAATTGACAAATATTTTTTGGACACATGAAGTGCATACAACAATTCACATTTGAAATAGAGTAATGCTAAAAAACAACAATGAAAAAACTCCCTACAAACTATGGAAAGGAAGAACAAACAAAAACCTCTACGTGAAGGTAACTCAAGGTAGTATTTTATTAATTGAAATTTATGTTGATGATATTGTTTTTGGAAGTACTAATGACAGGTTTAGCCAGAAATTTGCAAAGAATATGCAGAATGAATTTGAAATGTCATTACTTGGAGAACTATCCTTCTTTCTGGGTCTTCAGATACATCAAAGAAACCAAGGAATTTTTATTTCTCAAACCAAGTATAACATAGAAATACTAAAGAGGTTTGGAATGGAATATTGTAAACTATTTATCACTCCCATGAAAACCAGTTGTAAGTTGAGAAAAGATGATGATTCAAAGTCTATAGATTAGAGGAAATATAGGTCAATCTTTGGTATCCTACTATATGTGAAAACATCCAGACCAGATGTAATGCAGGCAGCTAGACAGGTGGCACGATTTCAAGGAACATCAAAGGAATCACATGTATTAACATTGAAGAGGATTTTTAGATATCTCAAGGGAACATAAGAGTTTGGATTATGGTATCCAAAAGGAAAGGATCTATCACTTATTTCCTATACAGATGCAGATTGGGAAGGTTTCATTGATGAACAATGAATAACCAGTGGAGCAACATTATACTTGGGTTAGTGTTTAGTATCTTGGGTAAGAAAGAAACAATCATCAATATCCTTATCTACAGCCGAGGAAGAGTATAATGCAAGAACAACATGGTGTACACAGGTTCTATGGATGAAACAAACATTGATAGATATACAAGTTGAGTATGATGAGCCCATTCCAATCTATTGATAATGCAAGCACCATCTGTATCTCAAAACACCTAGTGGTGCACTCCAAGATGAAGCACATTCCAATCAAGTATCACTTTCTATGGAAATACGTTGCAGAGAACAACATCATAGTTGAATATGTGAGAACAAAAGAACAAGTGGCATACATCTTTATGAAATTTCTTCCATGGGAAGCCATTGAGTATCTTCTCTAGAGAATAGGAGTAATTTCTACTCCAAAATGAATGCTTTTGAATGCTTATCTTATATGTATTAGATGTACACAAGGAAGAACCATAAATAGGAAAAAGGGGGAGAGATTTATGAGATTCAAAGGTAAATGCTTGGAGAGAGAGAATAGAGGCATGTTTCCAAGGGGAGAAATTTTCACAAGGGAGGAATGATCGATATGACTTCCGAGTGATACCCTTTGTCAATGGGGGAGATATTATTCATATGAAGGGAGAGAGAGTAATTAGAGGCTTATAAACACAAAGAAAAATCAAAGGCATGTGGACAGGGGGAGCAACCCCAAGGAAATTTCAGTTAGGGGGAGAAAACCCAAAGGAAGATAACCTTTTCCATTGATGTCAAAGGGGGAGAGATAGAAACATTGATTAGGAGTATAAGAATGAATTTTATCATGACTAAGTCTTTCCATCAATGCCAAAGAGGAAGATTATTAGACAGTTGGCTTAGGTTGATGGATAGCTGGTATGGATTGTTGGTTTTCATTGATATCAACCATTGAAGAGTGATATTGTATATTGATTTCAACCCTTATTGATTGATGTCAACCCTTGGAGAAAGTCCGGTAGCGAATTTTCGTAGCACAAAGGTTTGGGTAATGGAGCCAAGGTTGTTTCATGTATAATGGTATGAGTTTTAATATATTTTAAGGTAATACTATTCTAGATACATAGTACATGTCATTGCATTTCCGGTGGTATGTGGAACGTCACATAAATCCTCACGGTTAGAGATTTATGGCCATGAGAAGTTGGAGAACCCAAGTTTGGGTAATGGACCCAAGTTTGTTTGATGGATAATGGTATGCGTTTTGATATATTTGCAAGTAAGACTATTATATATGGATAGTAATTGTCATGCCATTTCTGGTGGTATGTAGAATGCACATAACTCCTCATGGTTTGAGAGTTATGGCCTTATGAAGTTGGAGGACCCTCATATGTTGGCTTGAATCCCCAAAAGGTCAAAGAAGTCCAAGATATTGAAAAGAATAAATTATTATTTAAATCATAAAGTAATGTGACAAAGTCAAGAAGGATTATTTAAATAGTAAAGTGAAGTGACAAAATCAAAGAAGATTATTTAAATGATAAAGTGAGGTGACACAGTAAAGGAGGAATATTTAAATGATAAAGTAATGGATATTTTTCTAATTATGGAAAGTGGTTAACCCTAAAAATGAGGAAAATAGGTTAAGTGACCTATAAATGGGTTAAGTGGCCTGGAAATAGGTTAAGTGACCTAGAAGATGGAGAGTATAAATAAGAGGCAAGGCTCTCTCATTTTACATCAAACTTAAGAATATTGAACATCTATAGGTGACTGAGGTAACCAAGGGATATGTAAGCTGAATTTCAGAGGGAAGGTGAAGAAAAGATGGTTGAAATTGAAGGGAGGATAAATTGTTTTGATGATGCTTTCTAAGGTATGTTATTTACAGGGTATCTCACCATTTTTGCAATAACTGTTTTTCTAGAATGATTCAAACCATGCAATTGATATTCCATTAAGGCAAAATATCCAAGTATCCGTGGTAATAAATTTAGCTTGTGGGTTGTTGTATTTTTGGAGTTACACTATGTGGAAAATAGGGTTTGTGGCTAGTCCTGAAACTAGTCTAAAACAAACATTTCCAGTAAAAACCTCGTAACTTCTTCATAATAGATCAAAATTCAGTAAGACCAAATGTGTTGGTTATATTACATTATGTGGTATGCTTTGTAACATTTTCAGATCTATTCAACAAATATTACATGTGTGGCACGCTCTACAAGGTCACTCTCTAGAATAAGCCAGAATTCAGCAAGGTATGCCATTTTTCATATAACTCCTTTTCTGAGAGGTTACGAGTAGTGACACTTGGAGGAATTGCATAAAACACACTGATTTTTTTTTTTTATCATTTTTATATCTTTATTCATTACATATACATAGTTATGATTATTTCAAGTTAGGGTTGTCAACTAATCCAAAACTAGTCATGTGACACTAAAGAAAAGTTTGATGAAAATGATAGTTTCTTGTTGTTAAATTTAAGGAAGGTTTGCAGGCATGTGATCATATACACTAGGTCTATTATAGATTTACAAATCGTATTTGGATGATGATATTGTTCAGGTATTCTGGTTGAGGTACATTTTGCGTACATGGTTGAGACAAGTAGTTGATGAGTTGTCACATACATGAGGTGTATAATTGATGATGTTGGTACATATTGTTGATTCATAGTTGATGAGTAGTTGACAGATTATTGGTACATACTTGGTACATGGTTGGATGCACTTTTTTATGGTACAAGTTGATTACAGGTTTTTTGGTACATGTTGGTGCATGGTTGATGCACTTTTTTATGGTATAGGTTGATTACAGGTTGAGGTACAGGTTGATGCATGGTTCAGGTTTATTGGTATATTTTTACAACAATATATCTCACATTTATAGTGTGACAGTGGTTCCATCATTCTACTTCTACTTCAGGCTATTTGGACGGGGCAAGGATAGGTGGTTGTAGCCACCTTCTGGTTTTATCCGAAGAACATAGGTGGATGTAGCCTCCTTTTGGTTGTATTTAGAGAATTGGGGAGTTGGGGATTCCCTGAAGTTGTTGTTGGACACACCTACCAAACATAGAGGGGGGGTGAATGAGTGTGGGGATCTTTTTCCCAAAACTTCCCTCTTACACAAAAAGTCCTTAGTTAACATTCAACATTTTCTCATTACTCATTGTTTTCATTTATAATCATTTAGATGTGAATACATATCATAAATGTATATTATCAAAATATCATCAACAAATCATCTCCACAAGGAACACAAATAACAAAAGATGTATGTACAATTTTTCTTTTTATTATGGACTTCAATCCAAGGGTTTTTTAGCAACAACTGAATAGAGTACAACTCCACAAGATAAGAAACTCTATATTCAAGACTCAGATTACATTCTCAGCACCAACTGAGATGAGGAAACAATCCTCAACATATATCAATCTATCAACATAAACAAGTGCATCAACCATGCACCAACCTGTGCCAAACAATCTGTAATCAACCTGTACCATAAACAAGTGCATCCAACCATGTACCAAGTATATACCAATCATGTGTCAAATACTCATCAACAATGACTCATCAATATGTACCAACATCATCAACTATACACCCCATGTATGTGCCAACTCATCAACTTCGTGTCTCAACCATGACCAGTTTTGGATTAGTCAACAACCCCAACTTGAAATAATCATAACCTTGTACTTGTAATGAATAAATATAAGAAACTGATACACAATTTTATTCAGTTTATTTTATGCAATTCCTCTAGGTGTAACTACCTGGAACCTCTCATAAAACATGTTATAGAAAAAATGGCATACCTTGTTGAAGTTTGGATTATCCTAGAGAGCGACCTTGTAGAGCATGGCCCACACAAACTATTCATTGAATTGATCTGAAACTATTACAAAACATATTAAAGCCTGTAACCTAACCAACACATTTGGTCTCACTTAATTTGGATCTGTTATGAATAAGTTATGACGCTTTTACCTGAAACAACTGTTTTTGACTAGTTTCAGGACTAGACACAAACCCTATTATCCACAGAGTTTAGCTCCCAAACTACAACAAACCACAAGATGATTTTCTTACCAAAGATACTTGGGTATGTTTTTTCAATGGCATAGAAATTTCATGGTCTAAATCATTATATAAACAAAGTTATAGCGAAAATGGTGAGATGACCTGTAAATAACATACCTTAGAAAGCATCATCAAAAGAATTTATCCTCCCTTCAATTCTGACACTCTTTTCTTCACCTTCCTTCTACAATTCAGCTTAGATATCCTTGTTTACCTAAATAACCTATAGATCTTCAATATTCTCAAGTGTTCCACACCAAAAATGCTCAACAATCTCTCATGAGAAGCTCTCCATCAATACTCCAAAAGATATTCTCACAAGAAGCTCTCTATTGATCCACAAAAAGGATGATCTACAAGAGACCATAACTATCTTATTTATACTTTCATCCTCTAGGTCACTTAACCCATTTTTAGGTCACTTAACCCATTTCTATGTCACTTAACCTATTTTCCTTATTTTAGGGTTAACCACTTTCCATTAATAGAAAGTTCTCCAATACTTTATCATTTAAATATTTCTTCTTGATTTTGTCACCTTACTTTATCATTTCTTGATTTTGTCACTTATCTTGATTATTTAAATAATCCACCTTGACTTTGTCACCTTACTTTATCATTTAAATAATGATTTCTTCTTTTAGGTCACTTAACCCATTTCTGGGTCACTTAACCTATTTTCCTTATTTTTAGGGTTAACCACTTTCCATAAATATTCCTTCTTGATTTTGTCACCTTACTTTATCATTTCTTGATTTTGTCACTTCTCTTTATTATTTAAATAATCCACATTGACTTTGTCACTTTACTTTATAATTTAACTAATGATTTCTTCTTTTAGGTCACTTTGACTTCTTTGACCTTGGGGGCTTCAAGACTTCATGTGAGGGTCCTTCATCTTCGTAAGGACGTAACTCTCAAACCATGAGGAGTTATGTGACATTCCACATACCAATGGAAATGGAATGACAAGCATTATCCATCTAGGATAGTTTCACCAACAATTTCCTTGATCTTTATCTTGTTATTCCACATATAAGCATGGGTCCTCCAACCATTCTTCTAGGATAACTCAATCCGCAAAGTGTGTTCTCGTGAGGGATTTCACCATAAGGGGACCACTTTGGAGTTCGTCCATTTGTGCACCTTATCAATCATGATAAGACAATAATGAGAGCATGGGTCCTCCAACCATTCTTCTAGGATAACTCAATCCTCAAAGCGTCTTCTTGTGAGGGCTTTCACCATAAGGGGACCACTTTGGAGTTCATCCATTTGTGCACCTTATCAATCATGATAAGACAATAATGAGTCATCTATACATTTTTCCAACAATGCATCATATACCAATGAAACCTCATCGATCCATATTCATCATGTATCAATAACAACTCATTGATCCATCTTCATCATATTAATGACAACTCATTGATCCATATTCATCTATGCATTCTCCTCAAGAACAATACATATTATATTACATCAGTCATCAATCAATCAATTCTTTGACATCAATCAATCCCTTGATATCAATCAATGAAATCAATCAATCAAACCATTGGCATCAACGACAACATGATCCAATATTTGTATCCTGAGAAACTAGGGGGTTGGAGCCTCCTTTCAGTTGCAGTTGGAAAACAAATGAAGTTGGTGCTTCTAATGAATGTAATTCTTCAAGATATATAAGAAAAATTGTTATGTGGTTTTCTCCCACTTTGGGTTTCCACGTAAAACACTAGTGTACTGACGCAACCCTCCCCACTCCTCAGAGAACGATCGCGATCACCAGGACCTCCTCAAACTTTGGCCTGAAGAGATTGAATGCTCTTATAATTCCCTATTGGGAATTCTCCACCCACAACAATTCCTTTCTGACCTCCCTTCACAAATCGGGAAATCGGACTTCGCAATTTCGCAAATCCTGTGGTCGTTTGTTTCTCACCTTACGATTTCACGAAGTCTGATGTGAGTCAACGTTGAATCCCCTCTACTATTGGAACTTCTCCCTGTCGGGAAATCACCACTCGTGACATCGAAAAATTGAATTGCCAAACTCCGAACCTCGATGGTCCGATTTTCCGAGACACGTGTGGACTTGACTTCTCCACCCTTTATCCTTCTATCGGGATTTTGAAACTCGCAGGATCGCGAGTCCCGGCGTTGATGAACTCGGGTCTTGCCTTTCCCCGAACTCCGATACAGTGCCACCTATACTCCACTAACCCTCGTGGTCCCACAATGCCACATCACTGTCAGGATATCGCATATCATGAATCCAACCTGTGAGTGTTCTATGCCCTCGAGAACCTCGATCCTCCGAACCCTGATTCCTTGGGATTCCTTGACACATGTCCCCATGATGAATGGTTATAATTTTATCGAGATATCACGGATCACGATATCGCTATTCTAGCTTCACCGCCTTGGTGCTCCAACTCGCGATATGTCGATATGCGATGGCATGTGCATATTTGATGATCCCTATGAACCCAGATCGACGGCTCCACTTCCTCCTGGGCTTTGAACCTTTGAATGTTCACACCTTAAACTCATTGTAGTTTTGCAAGATCAAACAGTCCTTGGGTCTTTGTGGAATCTCTCCAAAATATTTCAACCGTCCATCCCTCCATTGATACTTTTTGTGAAATGAGTTAAACACTTCCTCTGTGAAAGCTTGTTCAACCACTCACCGGCCTGTGGAGCTTCTCTCGATATTTCCACAAAACTCTTGCAATTTCCCTTCAGCAGAATGTAGGCCTATCCCTCCTAAGCTTTGCGACTTCAAATCCCTCAGAGAAAAAAAACTCTTGCACGCACCCTTTGCGACAATTCTTCAATCACGACTAAGTGATGAAGTCTTGGATTCTGCACCCTCCTACAACATAAATCCTTCAACTCTTTGCTCAGAATCACAACTTTGAGTCTTCATCTAGCCTATGCACACCTTGCATGGCTTCGGTGCCAAATTTGAACTTCTGAGATGAGAACAAAAGCTATCTCTAAGTAACCCTGCAGTCACGCACTCCTTGCGGACAAATTCAACTGCACTCCTTGCAGGAATCCTCTGGTTCACTTAGAGAAACAATTGAAACTCATTCTCTTCTCTTTCAGAATTCAGTTCAACCATGAAATCACATACACAACACATAAAAGCAAATTTATGAAAAGAAGAAAACAGTCATGAGCATAACATCAACAATACACAGAGAATAACACAACCATGAAATTGAATCAAAGCTTTTCCATTAATTCAATATCTGTACATGGAGGTTCTTCATACACTTCTCTGCTCTACTCTCCTGCTCCTCTAAATGAATGATACAATGATACAAAAGAGGGTGTCTATATCTATTTTCCCTCTCGAATCCCTAAACCGTCTATTCTGGAATTAAAATCCTATCTACCTACATTAAATCTATTAAATACCTTCCTATCTACTAAGGATGAGAGCTTAAAGGCTCAAGGTCCCCTTTACATAAAAATGCACTTCTTTATGAACACCTTCATTAAAGAGCGGCGCAACAAATTTCAAGTATTTCAAAATGTGTGCTGGTGCTATCCAGCTGTCCTTTCTGCTCCATGCGTTGGCTTGCTTGATGAGTGAGGGATGCTCCTGCATCATACACCTCGGCTTGAAAGATTTCATGGGCTCCCGTCCACGAGCTCCTGCACAGTATGTCCATGCTTCTGTATTACTTCTTCATTTTCCCAGCTAGCATCTTCTACTGGGTGATTCTTCCATTTCACTAGGTACTCGAAGTACTGCTTCCGCCTGGTCTTCTTTCCCACTCGCTTGTCCAGTATGTACTCCATTTGCGGCTTCTCTTCTACTGGTAATTGTTTCTGCCACTGAACCACTGGTTCCTCAGTTCCAGTTTCTGCTCCTCCAGCCCTGTATGGGTGTAAATCTGAAACATTCAATATCAGAGATATCCCGATGCCATCCGACAACTCGATTTCGTATGCATTTTCTCCAAATTTCTTTAGAATTTTACAGGGTCCGATTTTCTTCATTTTGAGCTTGTTATATGTTCCCCTTGGGAATCTTTCTTTCCTCAGGTGCGCTATAACTAAATCACCAACTTCAAACTGAAGTTGTCTCTTTCGCTGATCTTCTCTGTGCTTGTACTCTTGATTTGACTTCTGCAGCTACTGCTTCAGCTTGCTGTGAAGTTCTCTCATCGCCTCAACAAACTCTTCAGCGCTAGCACTACTAGTTGCAGCCTGTTCTGACTCCCTGAGTTCAGAAAATCCCCTTGGCTGTGTCCCATATAAAATCTGGAATGGACTTCTTCCCATGCTTTGATTCACCGAATTGTCGTATGCAAACTCTGCCTGTGGCAATATGTTGTCCCAGCTACCGTGGTGCTCTGTCACCAGGCTTCTCAACAAATCTTCCAAGATCCTATTGACCACCTCGGTCTGTCCATCCGTCTATGGATGATAAGAAGAACTAAACACCAAATTAGTTCCTAGCTTCTTCCATAGTGTCCTCCAAAAATGACCTATGAATTTTGTATCTTTGTCCGACACTATGCTTCTCGGCAATCCATGGAGACTAACAACCTCTTTGAAAAATAAGTTTGTGATGTGGGTCGCATTGCTGGTCTTTTGACACGAAATAAAATGTGACATTTTAGAAAGCCTGTCCACCACCACAAAGATGGAATCAACCCCTCTCTGTTTTCTTGGCAATTCTAATACAAAGTCCATGCTTATCGCCTCGCATGGCCTCTCGGGTATGGGCAACGGCTGATAAAAAATGGCATTCTGCTTCCGGCCCTTCGAATGCTAACAAATCCTATATCTGTCAACAAACCGTTTGACATCTTCTCACATGCCCGGCCAAAAATATGATTCGCTCAACTTTGTGAAAGTTTTTTCATGGCCAAAATTGACCCGCTAGTCCTCCACTGTGCTTCTCCTTCACCAAATTCTCCCTCATGGAGCAATTGGGAATACACAGTTTATTGCCTCTGAATAGAAATCCCTCCTGGATCATGTAGTCTATCCATGGACTCCGATCCTTGAGAACTGGATTCTCAGCTACTTCATATGCTTCTCCGAAATCTACATCTCCTGCATACATGTCTTTCAGATTTTCAAAACCCGGTGTTTTGACTCTGAACTCCTGCAACAACAAACATTTCCTGCTCAAAGCATCAGCCACTTTGTTAGCAGTTCCTGAAATGTGCTTAATCACAAATGTGAAATTTTGCATATACTCTACCCATTTTGCATGTTTCTGGTTCAACTTCTCCTGTTGACTCACAAACTGCAATGCATGATTATCACTGTACAGAACAAATTCCTTGGGTATCAAGTAATGCCTCCACTTCTTCAATGCCTGTATGATAGCATAAAATTATTTATCATATGTTGAGTATTTTAGCTTTGCATCATCCAGTTTCTCGTTGAAATAGGCAACAAGCCTGTCCTCTTGACTCAAGACTGCTCCTATAGCATATCCGCTCGCATAAGATTTCACTTGAAATGTTTTCTGGAAGTCTGGCAACACTAACACTGGTTGCTTGGTGATCTTTCGCTTCAACATATTGAAGCTTTTCTCAGCCTCTGTTGTCCAATGAAAAATTTTATGTCGCTTTTTCACCGTGTCCATCATCGCGGCGCTAATTCCACTGAAATTCCTGATGAATTTCCTGTAGAAACTAGCCAGTCCATGGAAACTTCTCACCTCAAAAATGTTTCTCGGTGATGGCTAATTCTTGATCACTTCCACCTTCTCAGGATCCATTTTCAACTCATTCACTGATATGACAAAACCCAAATAAATGAGTTATGTCTTCATGAAGGAACACTTCTTCATGTTGACCAACAACTTCTCCTACTGCAGTCTTCTCATCACAATGGCCAAATGCTTCAAATGTTCATCCTTCGTCTTACTGTAGATCAATATATGATCTAGATATACGACTACAAACTTCCCGGTGAACTCTTTCAAGACTTCATTCATTAGCCTCATGAATGTGCTCGACGCATTTGTCAAGCCAAATGGCATGACTAGCCATTCGTACAAACCTTTGTTTGTCTTGAACATTGTTTTCCATTCATCTCCTTCCCTCATGCGAATATGATGATATCTGCTTTTCAGATCAATCTTTGAAAAATAATTTGCCCCAGTCAAGCAATCCATCAGATCATCCATTCTCGGCAGTGGAAATCTGTACTTGATGGTGATTTTGTTGATCGCTCTGGACTCTATACACATCCTCCAGCCTCCATCGTTCTTCAGACTTAGTACTGTCAGAACAGCACATGGACTCAAGCTCTCCCTGACCAGTCCTTTATCCAGCAGCTCTTGTACCTGCCTCTTGACTTCCTCATTCTCCTAAGGTGTCAGTCTGTATGCAGCTTTATTCGGAAAATTTGCTCCTGGTATGAGATCAATGTGATGACTCACACTCCTCATCGATGGAAACGAACAAGGTAATTTGACCATGATGATGTCAGCGAACTCTCCCAGTAGTTCCTGAATCTCTTTTGGTAAGTCATCCACTCTTGTGCTAGTCAGGACAATTCTCGGTTTCCTGACCACAAAGAATTGTGGATCTTCCTTCTTCTCCATCTCTGTGAGAAGTTCCTTCCCACTCATGAGAAGTATAGTACTGCTTACTTCCGGCTTCACTTCTTTATCCTTTATTGGAAGCAACCTGTGTGTCTTCCCATCCTTCTCTAAGGTGTATGTGTTCATCCTTCCGTCATGAACCACATTCTTGTCATATTGCCATGGTCTACCTAGAAATACATGACATACATCCATGGGAATAACATCACACAGAACCTTATCCTTATATTCCCCCATTTTGAAATCAACTAAACATTGTTTAGTGACACTCACCTGATGTCCTTTTTGAAGCTATGATACCTTGTATGGACTCGAATGATTGGTCGTCTCCAGTTCTAATTTCTCCACCATCTCGGTTGAAACGATATTTTCAGTGCTTCCGCTATCCACTATGACCTTGCATTTCCAGCCCTTGGTCTTGCACGTGGTCCTGAACAGTCTGGTCCTCTGAGTTGTGTCCTCCACCTCTTTCTCGGGTGTCAAGAGAACTTTGTGCACTATCAGGGACTTCCCACTCCTGGTATCTTCATCCTCAACATCACGCCTCTACGCCTCAGTGATGTGAGCTTCTCCTCTGTCCATTTTCCTGTCTGGACAATCAACAACTTTATGTCCATCCTTTCCACATGTAAAACATGTGATGATTCTTCCTCTTCCTCTACCTCGACCTCTAGTACGAGGAAGAGTGTTCATGTCAGCATATCTGCCACCTTGCTCTGTATGTTGCCTCCTCAGCTCAGCATATTGTTTCCTCTGTGAGGTTCCACCTCTCTTAACCCTACCCTAAGGTTTTTTCCATTCCTCCTTGGGCTTCTGGTATTTCTCTTGGGTAACTGCTTTGCCTCTAGGCTGGCTTATGCCTCGCCCTCACTGACCTTTCTTATGGCTCAGCTTCTCCTCGGCTTTCAGAGCCATATGATAAGAATCCTCAACAGTTCTGATAGTTGCCATGCTTAATTCATCATGAATGTCATATCTCATACCATTCAGGTATCTAGCAACCTTCTCATCATCGCTCTCCCAATGACCTTCTCTGATATTGAGCTTATAAAAATCTTCGGTGTATTCCTTCGCCATCATCAACTTTTGTCTCAGATTCTACATTTGCCTAAACTGTGTTATCTGATAATCCCTTGGGATGAATTTCTCTTTCATCTTAGCGATCATCCTGTCCCAGCTCTTGATCTTTTGTTTTCCCTTGGAACGTCTATTTGCCTGTAGCTCGTCCCACCACAATGCTGCATGTCCTTTCAACTTGGTAACAACATGTCTGACTTTCTTGTCCTCTTCGATCTCCTCATAATCGAAGTAGGTGTCAAGAGCTCAGATCCAATCCAGTAACTCTTCTGCATCCAGGCTTCCTTCATAAGCTGGAATGTCCATTTTGGTCTTGGAACTCATCCTGGCAATGGCTTTGATCAACCTCTCAGTTGAAGCATCCTCCGTTGTGACCTCTTCTTCATGTCCAGCTTCCTCTTCAACATCAGAATCGCTAAGATCCCCTATGCTAGCTCCGTGTCTCTGCGTTATATCCATCTCCTCAAGTGTTTCTCGGAGATCTCTCATTTGGCGCTCCATTTATGGATTCCCTGTTGGCCTACCTCTTCTCCTCACCTCCTTGTCTTCAGGATCTGGTGACTGCCTTTCTCTCCTTGGCGACATGATGAATCTTGTCTCTCTCTACTACTGAAAGCAAAGACTTCTAGATCTGATACCACTCTGACGCAACCCTCCCCGCTCCTCGGAGAACGATCGTGATCACCAGGACCTCCTCTAACTTTGGCCTGAAGAGATTGAATTCTCTTCTAATTCCCTCTCGAGAATTCTCCACCCACAACAATTCCTTTCTGACCTCCCTTCATAAATCGGGAAATTGGACTTCACGATTTCGCGAATCCTGTGGTCGTGTGTTTCTCACCTTACGATTTCCCGAATTCCAATGTGAGTCAACATTGACTCCCCTATGCTATCGGAACTCTCCCTATCGGGAAATCACCACTCGCGACGTCGACAAATTGAATTTCCAAACTCCGAACCCCGATGGTCTGATTTTTCGAGACACATGTGGAATTGACTTCTCCACCCTTTATCCTTCTATCGGGATTTCGGAACTCACGGGATAACAAGTCTTGGCGTTGATGAACTCGGGTCTTGCCTTTCACCGAACTTCGATACAGTGCCACCTGTACTCCACTAACCCTCGTGGTCCCACAATGCCATGTCACTGTCGGGATATTGCGTATCGCGAATCCAACCTGGGAGTGTTCTCTACCCTCGAGAACCCCGATCCTCTGAACCCCGATTCCTTGGGATTCCTTGACATGCATCCCCACGATCAACGGTTATGATTTTATTGGGATATCATGGATCATGATATCGCTATTCCCGCTTCACCGCCTTGGTGATCCAACTCGCGATATGCCGATATGCGATGGCATGTGCAGATCTGATGATCCCTATGAACCCAGATCGATGGCTCCACTTCCTCCTAGGCTTTGAACCTTTGAATGTTCACGCCTTAAAATCCTTGCAGTTTTGCAAGATCTAACGGTCCTCGGGTCTTCATGGAATCTCTCAAGAATATTTCAACCATCCATCCCTCCGTTGATACTTTTTGTGAAATGAGTTAAACACTTCCTCTATGAAAGCTTGTTCAACCACTCGTCGGCCTGTGGAGCTTCTCTTGGGCTTTCCACAACACTCCTACAATTTCCCTTCAGTGGACTATAGGCCTATCCCTCCTGAGCTTTGCGACTTCAAATCCCTCATAAAAAAAAACTCTTGCACACACCCTTTGCGACAACTCTTCAATCACGACTCAGTGATGAAGTCTTGGATTCTGCGCCCTCCTACAATAGAAATCCTTCAACTCTTTGCTTAGAATCGCAACTCTGAGTCTTTTTCTAGACTACACACACATTGCATGGCTTCGGTGCCAAATCTACACTTCTGAGATGAGAACAAAAGCTATCTCTAAGTAACCCTACAATCACGCACTCCTTGCGGACAAATTCAACTGCACTCCTTGCAGGAATCCTCTGGTTCACTTAGAGAAACAATTGAAACTCATTATCTTCTCTCTCAGACTTCAGTTCAACCATGAAATCACATACACAGCACACAAAAGCAAATGTATGACAAGAAGAAAATAATCATGAGCATAACATCAACAATACACAGAGAATAACACAACCATGAAATTGAATCAAAGCTTTTCCATTAATTCAATATCTATACATGGAGGTTCTTCATACGCTTCTCTACTCTACTCTCCTGTGCCTTTGAATGAATGATACAATGATACAAAGGAGGGTGTCTATATACGTTTTCCCTCTCGAATCCCTAAACTGTCTATTCTGGAATTAAAATCCTATCTACCTGCATTAAATCTATTAAATACCTTCCTATCTATTAAGGACGAGAGCTTAAAGGCTCAAGGTCCCCTTTACATACAAATGCCCTTCTTTATGAACACCTTGATTAAAGAGCGGCACAACAACATTCAAGTATTTCAAAATGTGTGCTAGCGTTGTCCAGCTGTCCTTTCTGCTCCATGCGCTGGCTTTCTTGATGAGTGAGGGATGGTCCTGCATCATGTACTGTGTATCTGTATGATTGTTTATTTTTTCATTTCTTATTTACTCTACAATTATTGGATGATAATGCTACAGTGCTATAACACTTGGATTATATGGTTAAAATGGATTAAATTTATCTATTACTTATTCACCCCCCCTCTCAGTAATCTGACACTATGGTCACGACTAAGCCATAAACCAAATTTTCATATGAGACTCCCTCGGTTGTGGGACAACTGACCCCCTCTGCATAGGGATTTGACTACTAATGTCTAAGGAGGTATACATACCCTTACCCATTTTGTATTTGAACATGTAACCTCCAAGGAGGAAACACATAATATTAACAATTAGTACACTCATTTGACATAGCTAAAACTATAGTGACATAATCCAATTTTGTTGGAGGAAGTTGGGCATCATGTCAATTAACGACATTTCATATTCACCTATCACATCATAATTTATAGAAAAATTCTAGATATATGACATTTTTAGATAAATACAATTTTAAATGTATAATCTCATCCAAATTGTTTTATAATGCAAATTTCATCCATACTTATGCATAGAGAAAACAATGTAGATTGCATATCACCTATCACAGTGTTTTATTTTAGTTTTTTCTTTTCAGAATTCTTTTAAGTGTCAAAGATGTCAGAGATTCTTTTTATGGAAAATTTCTTAGTCACATTGAATATAGTAGTCGAGACTATTGCATCAAGCATTGAATATTGTAATTGAGTATAGAAGGGACTTTTCACCATGTTCTGCATCCATGTAATTTTGTTTAAATGATCATTAAATACCTTTATTATAAGTATTAAAGGATTAAATGTTTCAAATCTCCATAAGAATGGAAGATTTATTTTGAACCAGTGCCTAAATAACAACCTAGCTTCAGTGTAATAGAGATATTTCAAACCATTTCCTACACTGTAACCGAGAAGGAATTCTTGGCAGTAGTTCATGATATCAATAAGTTTTGTCATTACATTATAGGTTATGAAGTATTTTTACTTACAGATCTTTCCTCCATTAGGTTTCTCATGAATAAACCCATAGCTAATGGCCAAGTGACTAGGTGGCTCCTGCTATTGTAAGAGTTTAACATCATCGTTCTTGACCGACCTGGAAAGAAGAATTTGGTAGTCGATTTTCTTTCATGAATAAAAAATGAGGATGATGGTATTCTTGTAGATGATAGTTTCCCATATGAGCACCTTTTTTCCCTCTTTGTAAATACACCATGGTTTGTAGATATGACAAACTATCTGGCTACTAGGTAGTTACTATCTCATTTGTCACCTCATGAAAAGTGTAAAGTTATTATGCAAAGTGCCAATTACTCTTGGGTTGGTCATGAAATTTTTCGTACGGGTCCTAATTTTATTATTTGTATATGTGTATGAGAGGATGAGGTACCAGAAATACTACAAAGTTTTCATGATGGACCATGTGGTGGCCATTTTTTTGAAAAACGTACAACATATAAGGTGTTACATTCAGGTTACTATTGGCCTAGCATTTTCAAAGATGTTTCCAAGTATGTGAGAAGTTGTGATAGTTTCTAAAGGATAGGAAGACCTACATCAGCTGACGAAATTCCCTTGCGTTCCCAAGTTATGATATAACCTTTCAAGAAATGGGCCCTTGATTTTTTTGGAAAAATTTCACCCATGTCTCGTAAGAAAAACTATATTTTGGTTTGTACAGATTATGTCACCAAGTGGGTAGAGGCAAAAACCCTATTTAGGGCTACAAAAAAATATTTTGTCGAACTTATCTATGAAGACATCTTGACCCGTTCTGGTGTCCCTTGTGAAATTGTTATAGACCAAGGCACTCAATTCACTTCCAAGATGATGAGAAAGCTAACAAAGAAATATGGGATTGAACACTGTAAATATTATCCATACCACCCACAAGCTAATGGTCAAGTACAATGTACAAACAAAGTTATGGAAGGTATCTTAACCAAGACTATTCAATTACATCACCGAGATTGGGCTGATAGGCTTCCAGAGGCTTTGTGGTCATATCAGACCACTTGGATAAACACCACTGGACATACCCCTTATGAGCTGGTGTATGGGAAACAAATATTTCTACCAATAAAATTCAAATTAAGGACCTTCCATATTTCCACAGAATTGGGATTTAACTTATATGAGGCTTAGAAACAACAAGCCCTATAATTGAATGAGTTGGATGAGATCAGGCAAGATGCCATCCAATGGACAATGTTAGTCCAAAACCAGAGGAACAAGTGGCATGGAAAGTTTATTAAGAAGAAACACTTCCAACCTGGTGAGTGGGCTTTGTTGTTTGATTCTCATTTTAAAAACTTCAAAGGAAAACTCACCACTCGGTGGTTGGGTCCTTACAAGGTAGTCACTGTATATGACAATGGAGCTGTGAAAATCAAAACAATTGACGATGGAAAAGTCTCTTTTGTAGTAAATGGAAACTGACTCAAATTCTATCACAATCCCATTTCCAAAGAAGATTTTCTAAAGGTCATGTCAACTCACAAGGAATTGGCCTTAGTATATGGGGAAGTTCCCCCTTGTTCTTGAATGTTTTCTAAATTTTCTACTGTACATATGTAACTAATTTTGAATTTTGTTAATAAGAAATTCTAGAGATTTATGTAGGTATTTATATCACCAGGAGTCGATATTTTCAATGTGTTGGCACAAGGGGTAGACCCAGGGTTCAATGCTACAACAACGCACCAACAAAACCCTAACTATTGACCCTTTCGACAACACCTACAAAGCAGATGAAGTCTCACCTGAGGTAGAGGCAGGGGTGGTTTCAAGACTCAGATGTCTACAACCTTAGTTGGGACATAGATCTATGATTGTACTACTTATTAAAGCACTTAGCACTATTGGTTCCTCAATATGCAATCAATATCCACTTTGCTGATAAAATAAAGCTTCGCAGCATTCGCACTAATCTAATGTATTTAAGAACTTAGTGTAGGTAAATAGATCAGATCTAGTAGATCAAACACTAAACATATTCATACAGATCAGATCTAACATTCTCACATATAATTAGCACTAAGCATAAGAATATTTATCTAATCATCTCAAAGCACTTAGAAAATAACATATAAACGCATCAGAACATCACATAGAGTAGAGTAACACAGTATTTACATGGTTCACCCCCACCTTGGGGCTACGCCCACCAACTCTTCTTCTTTATTAGCTTCTTCAACAGGTTACATGCACACATCCTCATAACACTTCTTCGGATAGGAAAAAATATCTGTCCAACTCGCTAGATCCTTCTTCCTTGTGTTACAGCATAAAGCCTTCTACTGTCTGTTACAACCACTTTCACTTAGCTCTACAAGTCTCTTAAAGTCATTCACAAAGCACTTACAGGCACTACTTGCACTTAGCATACATTTACATTTGACTAGTGGCCTAACATCAGATAGATGTTGCTCCTTACATTGCCTAGACATCTATTTATACATTACCAAATAGGCCTAAGCATGGGTAAATCCATGTGCTGACATCCCAATGCCATTACATAATTCCAGAAACACAAAAAGGACCCAAAAAGGGTTCGAGATCCCATGATCTCTGCTTCGTCTTGCGCTCCTCCTTTGACGAGCTGTCGAAGTCCAAAATAGGTCAACATGACCAAGAATCTCCCAAAACTTGGTCAAAGGCCAACAGGCCCCCAACACTCACCCGTGACTCATCCCGAGTCACTCTGGTCTGACTAGTTCTACCTCGAATGCCTCTAGCTTCACTCAATCTACTTCAACCTGATGTTGTGATATGGCCTCTTTTTTGGTGAACTCTTGGATTACTGCATCATTCACTGTCCCTTCTAGGCATTTTTCCACTGTGGTGACAACCTATTCTATCCCTGCTCCTCAGCTCTCAACCTCTATGAACAATTGACATGCCTTATATTGTACTGGTTGGAGCCATTGAGTGACTTCCATAATTTTTCTTTGAATCGTATGGATCTTCTACTAGGTGGTGCACTGCACTTGAGACCACTTCATTCTTTCTACGACCGACAAGGCCTTCAGCTACGCCTATAGTGTGTTTGTGTGCTTCTTCTCTTCCTAGAGCTGCGAATCTAGTGCTTGCAATTTTGGATTCTTGGTGAGGTTCTCATATGTTTGGGTGTTGTGGTTACTCAACTATTTGCATTCTAGGGAAAGAGATTTTAGTCTGTCAACTACGTTGCAGGCATTTTCTTCCCTTCGATCTCTTACATCTTGCGGGGTCTCCGGCACAATGCGTAGTTCCAAATCTGTGATGCATTGTTATAACTACTAGATCACTTCTTCAAGTTGCACCACCTGCTATGGAACTCGCTCTTCAATATTTACTTCTACAACTGTTACATAGCAAAGTGCTATGTTGACCATTTCCTTTACTTCAAGTTTCTCTGCGAGCAACTGTTCCTTACTTTGTTGCAGCTATTCTTTTTCTTCATCCCACTTTGTTTGGAGAGAAATATTTTCCCGTTTTGTAGTACTATGTTTCTCTAGAAGGACTCCCTATACTTGTGCTAAAGCCTAGGTGTCTTGCGCTATTTCTTCTTGTGCTCGTTGAAGGAGATATTCGATTGTATCAATGATTTAGTGGAGTTGAGTTGGCTCATCTCCCAGTTTTGGTGTTCCTAATGGCAAAGGCATAGTGGAAATTGTGTAGATGGACTGTAGTACCTGTTTCACCCCTTGAAGTTCAACCTCAATTCACTTGTACATATCCTCCTTCTTAGCCTCTTTCTTCTCTTCTATCTCCAACGAAGAATCATTCAGGGATGCTACGATGAAATCGAAGTCATTTAGGGTGAGGATAGTCTGCAATTTGGTCATGGTTGCTTTCGATTTCTACTGGGAGGAAGGCTTTGAGGGGGGAAATTTCCTTTTATTCGAGGGGTCCTCCTCCTCTCTAGGAGGTGTTACTTCACCTCTCCTATGTTCATCCTCTGTTCCATCTATCTCTTCGCCATCACCTCTTGGCGTTGGTGACATGGAAACAATATTCACCTAGGCACTGGTTAAATCTTGTACTTCGTTAGTCTTCTTTGTTTTTCTATGTCTGCGTGTATCCTGTGCATCTTATGGGCTATCTATGTCGGATATCTCCATAGGGTTGGTTGGAATACAGAGGTTTTCCAACCATTCCTTGCTAATCTCCCCCAAGTCCTCCTCCGTCAGTTTGTAGTATGACTACAGTTGTTGCTTATGTTCATTGGCGTGCACTGTAATATAAATAAAATGATAATGAGCGTTGAATTTCATCAAAGGTCAGAACCCGTGTAAAGTATGCGGGGTCATACGAGGCTCAAAATCGATGGTTGTCTTAAGCTAATTGTAGTATGTATGGAACATGACATTTGACTACCATTTCTTATTCATGTCATTGGAATACCACAGTGTACTAAACTTCGCAGCCAAAGGTTCAAAGGGCTTGATCTCCAGGAAGGTCGCACCTTCCGGCATCTCCAAGGAAATGAAATAGATTAGGATCAATAGCCAGCTGAAATGAAATTACTAGCCTTGATCCTAGGCTTCTTCACAGTCAATTTATAATTGATTCATTAGGTGCTTTGCCCAATTCATTTGTAGGCCCTTCACACACTTCCTTGCAAGGTCGACTACAAAACCAGTGACTTGGGTGGGTCGGTTCTTGTGAACTAACTTTCTTGTGATCAACTGACATGCGAGGTGTGCTGCACTGCTCTGGATAGAAGCTAACTTGTAGCCTCATGTGCCCTTCTTGACATCACCATAGGTTTCCTTTATCCTTTGAGCTAGAGTACGATTCATGGTTTTTCCAGTATAGAAATCCTGTGGGTTAGGGCCTTGCATACTCAGCCCTGTGATCTAATTGATCAATTTCAGATCCACTTTGATGTGGGGATTTAACCACAAGTATCCGCCATGGTAACAAGACAATAGTATCTTGACACATTCATTCACCTCTTGGTGTCTTTTGAAGTGAGGAATTTTCATGACGTTGAGTAGTGTGGACTGTGCGAGGTTCATAGTCCATGAATGAGGGATGATCTTAGAATTCTTTCCCTTTGTTATGGTCAGGTACTTATGTGGGGTGAGCATGTTATAGAACTTCTTATTTCTGAGGTTGAGGTTTCTAAACTTCAATGTTCCAATCTTTTCTTGGTCTACATGAATTGCGCGTATCCCTTTTAGGAGGTACTTAGTGATGAAGGTTTACTCAAAGTCTCTGGGCACACTGTCTCGATTTATTACGCTGCTCAGAGGTGGTAGATAGGAGAGTAATATGTTCAGGATTAGATTAGCATTTGTGAGATCATTCTTGTTCTTGGTTCTCTTTTCATCTGCTGGTCGGGATGGTCCATCTAGAGCAACGAATGGAGAGGATAACATTCCTCTCATCGAATATGCTTGTACACCCATAGAAAATCCTCTCTCCAACATGACTCTTTCATTCATCAATTTGGGGAGTACTTTTGTCACTGATTCTTCGACTGCATTGAGTTCCTCGGACATCTGCACTCGGGATTAATTAGATCGGGGTCAAATTAACTTAGAATTTACACTAGAATAAACATCAAGAGTTCAATGATCACTGTATACAATTCACTTAGTCTGCGGGATCAAACTCTTGGTTAGAAAAAGTGTTCTCAGTGCATGGCATGATGAGATAAATGGGTAACTCAACAATGGGTCTCTTGCAACGGGTATGAAACCTTCATTAAATCTATTCGGTCCACTATGGCACGGTCCAACTATCTAGTGTCGAGCCTTAAATTCTTTTCTACTCAATCAGGGTGGCAGCCGAACGGTTATAATGTCCCCAATGGCTATATTGTTTCTCCATGGTAAAGTGTTATGTGTCATTGTTCTGATATCCCGACGAAGCTCCAATTTTGCAAATTTTCCTCCTCTGAAGTTCCCTCTAGAATTTTATGTAACTTTTCAATCTTAGCACTCTTCTTACTTAGCTTTCTATTCTTCCTTCTAGTGAACTTCGTCGATGTATGTCTTTTTCCATTCTTATTCTTATCTTCGATTGACATAGTCACTATGCGCTATTGAGATTATTTCCTAGGATTCAGGGGTAATACCTCTTCTTTATCTAGGTTAGGTACTTTAGTCTTCTGTGATTCCTTTAATGTTCTTGCATCTTCGACATCTGGGCCTCTAGTTTTAAATAGCTTCGATCTGTTCTCTTGTTCTTCAATCAAGTGTGCGATTCTTCTAATCACAAAATATTTTAAATCTTATTTCTTCTGCTACAAAACTTCTTATTCTTCCTTTCATCTGGATTGATCTCTATCAATCCAAGGTTTTCCTAGTAACATGGTAAATTTGGCATTGTCCTCGGTAAATTTAATAATATCAAAACCTTCTACTATTGAAGTTCCATTGGCATTCATAGATATATAAGTGAGCTTTCCACATGGGTTTACCAGTTTTCCTCTGAATAATCCTACTCCTCCTAATGAAAGAATCATAGCAGGCCTCCCTATAGCTTCCCAAGTTCTCTTTGTCATGATATTCACCTGTGTCTCTTCATTTAGAACATAGTCAATGTCGAAGTCTCCTATTCTGGCTTCGATGCATTCTTTTTCTTTGAAGATCTCTGATAAGCTGATATGTTCGTGGTAATTTAGGGTTTCTTTCATATGTAACAATACTTTCTCTGATTCTTTCTGGGATTCTGCCATTTATGGATCTGCCTTAGGGTTTTCCTAGTTCAGATTCATTCTTTCAATCTTAGGAATCATTCTAGGGCAATCCAATAGTTCATGATCCATATCTCTGCAACAAACACAACTAGGTCTTCTCCTAGGGCATTCCTTAGCAAGATGTCTCAGTCTTCTGCAACTGTAATAGAGGGTTAATCCTCTCTTTATTTTAAATGATCCCTAGTTTCTCCTGTACTGTGCATTAGGATCATATGATCTAACCTACAACAAATTCTTTCTAGGATCCTACATCCATTTTTTAGTCCAAACATTCTTTCTATAAATAAGTATAACATATCTTTCACTATTCTTATAAGATCTACTCATATAAAATCTTCTTTCATCTATTAGTGCCCTAGTTTTCAAGATACGACAAAACTTATCAAACATACCTAGATCCATACTTTATAAACAAAAATTTCCACTTAACTTACTTTTATAGAGTACAAAGCTTTCAGATCTAGATATTTTCTACTATTCTTACCTTTATCAGAGCACAGAGCTTACAGATCTTACCCATTTTCTTCAGGTTTGACCTCCTTTCTTCAAAGTTGACCTCTTTTCTTCAGATATGAACTCTTTTCTTGGCACAAATCTTCAAAGGTCATGTAAAATGTTGCGCACTAGGGAAATAGATCTATGCAGAGAGCTTCACAGTTTCAAGTCAAATCTTTTCACAAAGCTTCTTCTTCCTTAGTTCCCAACAATCATAGTTACAGGTCCCGGCAACATAACCATTTGTTGGCAGAAGGGGAAAACCAAGGGTTCAACGGTACAACAACACACCCAATAAAACCCTAACTACTATCCCTTTCATTAACACCTGCCAAGAATATGAAGTCTCACCTGAGGTAGAGGCAGGGGTGGTTGCAAGAATCAGGTGTCTACAACCTTAGCTGGGACATAGATCTATGATTGTACTACTTAATAAAGCACTTAGCACTGTTGGTTACTCAATATGCAATCAATATCCACTTCACTAATAAAACAGAGCTTCACAATATTCATGCTAATCTAATGTATTTAAGCACTTAGCGTAGGTAAATAGATCATATCTAGTAGATCAAGCACTAAACATATTCATACAGATCAGAT
>JZKD02S2272395.1:140327-157109 GCA_000966675.3 Picea glauca
AGGGTAGTTTCTTACTTGTTTACTTGCCTTGATAGGGTAGTTTCTTGTCCATTTACTTTCTTTAATAGGATAGTTTCTTATTGAATTTGAGTAGGTTATTAAAGTAGTTTGTTGTTCTTATTTCCTATTAGGTATATAGTTTGTTTTTTCTTATTGTCATGATTAAGATAGTTTTCTTTAAGTAGGGTTATCATTTCATTTCTTAGGATATCCATCGATCCTTTGTTCAAAAGTTACTTAGGGTAAATAGTTTAAGTTTCTTAATAGGGTTTGATCGTTAATATATTTTTCTTGAATAGATTAATTCTTATATAGTTTGTTTCCTTAGTTAGACTATACTACCTCTAGCATTTTTTCCTTGGCACATATAGTGCTACAACTCTAAGTTTACTTACCTTGGGTTGAAAATTTAATTGAGGGTTTTTAGTGTTTTTTAGTGCATATAGAAAACCCATCAGGTGCCTATGGGTAATAAAATGTAGGTTTTCATATAATTTCAAGAGAGGATCAAACATGTATTGCACAAGGATCCCATAGATTTGAACATGATGGAGCAAGTGAAGGAAGGAAAAAAATGAATTTTTAGATGGATAGTGGTTTATATCACTTTGGAAAGTGCATGTATGTTCTTGTGTCCTCCAACCTTAAGGACTCTTAAGGGAGGAAAATGATTCACCTTGGGTGGGACACCTAGGACAATGAAGAATCATGTTGTTGTTGGAACACAGTTACTATTGGGACCATATGAGGCAAGAAATGGAAGAGTACATCTATACTTGTCTTATGTTCCAGTAGGACAAGGAAGACACAAACATGTAATACAATTTGTTACATGTGAGACAATTTGTTACGTCCTTTGTTGGTTCCAAAGAGGCCTTATGTGAGTGTATTTATGGACTTCATCACTCAACTTATAATTACATAGCATTATAGTACGATCATGGTGGTTTCTGAACATTTTTCCAAGTATACCATGTTCATTCAAATGAAGGTGTCATGTGCTATGGAGGAAGTTGTGAATCTATGTTTCAATAATGTTGTAAAGTATTAGGGTCTCCCATTGAGAATTGTGTCAGACAGAGACATAAGGTTCACAGGATGATTTTGAAAATGGTTTTTTAGGCTTGTTGGAACCAATATGTTGATGAGTTTGAGCTATCATATCTAGACCGATGGGTAGATAGGACATATCAATTATATTTTAGACAATTAATTAATAACTTTTGTGTGGGAAAGTCAATTGAACTTGGCAGAGTTGTTGGATACCACCCAAATCAATTGCAACATGAAAAAGAGTCCTACAATGGGCTACATTTCATTTAATTTGGCTAATGGGAAACAATCATTAACACCACATATAGTTTTGCATGGCTACTATGGGCATAACCCATAAACAATGGGTTTCATTAAAGGATGGAAAGACAAGTTCAAAATGGCTTGTGTTCAATTGAAAAACATGTAAAAAAAGATAAAGCGTTGGGTAGATCATTATAGAAGGGAGGTAGAAATTAAAGTTGGAAAATTGGTCTTACTTAAGTCAACAGAGAGAAGTTGAAGTTATAAGTCAATATGCATACTTATTTTCTATGGTGGTTTGAAGGATAGTTCAAGGTACTTGAGAAGAATGGAAATTTCACTTAAATATTATATATATGCCACATGAGATATCACCACCTAGTTTTCCATATCAATTAGTTGAAACCTTCTAGTATTGATGAAGTTTATCCTAGTAATGTTGCACCATCCTAATCCCTCACCTTGATTGCAAATAGGCCATAGCTAGAAGTGGAGAAAATACATCCACATAAGACCTCTTTCTTTAGTGAAAATCAAAGGCATGAGTACTTTTTCTAATGGAAATATAAACATGAAAAGGATAATATTTGGGAAAGGAAAGGGGCATTGTGGTAGTGTGAATATAATATGTGATATTTCAAGAGGAGAAATATTGGAGCACTTAATCATATTTTTGTTGGATGTTTCTAGGATAGAAACAAGTTTAGTGGGGGAGGAAATAAGGCCTTGGTATATATATGGTATTAGGCACACTTACAAGGTGGGTATTGAGGTATTTTATAGAATATTGCAACACATACCTAATAAAATGGATAGAGTGGTGACCCTCCATTTTAACATTATATTTATAAGGGATTACTTGGGTGCATGACCTAGAAGTGTGGACCTAATGGGTGAATAATCCCATTGCCTATGGATTTTCATTCGAATGAATTGATATGAAATCATACGCGTTGGTCCACTTGGGTGAACTTGGGTGTGGTTGGATTGATGGGCCAAGAATACCAAGAAAAAATCAACAAAAATGGGATGACCTAGGAAAACTTGGCACCACTGGGAACATTTTGTAATGAATCAAAAAATTATCAATAGATAAGTCACCAAAGTGATGATGGAACACAATTCTCTCCATATTGGAATGAAAGGGGCTTCTAAGTAAATGAAAATATCATACAAAAGGGAGGATGCCTCAAAGTTCTAAGGCATAGTTTGTAAGAGCCATAATTCATCAGGTATTTATGTTTTTTTGTTAAGTTCTATGTTTGGGAACAATAATATGACTTACATTGGGTAAGTGACAAAAAGACAAAAAAATCACCTGTAGGAGGTGGGCCTATGATTACTTTAGGGGTTGGATTAATAGTTCCATAGGATACTCACCTTTTTTAATTGTAGTCTATAAATGAGCCACTCCCAGATTGGCCATGCTCCTCTATTGTACTTGTAACATTCATTATATAATAAAGTGCTAAGGAAGCTATCTTGGGTGCTCATCCATACTTGTGCACACCAGTTAATTTATGTCTATTAGATGTTTCTTTTCATTTTAATTTTGTGTTGGATAAGTTACAATATTTTCTAAGTATATGTACTACGAGGATGTTTTAAGGTTGTTGTTGGAGATATAACTGTTGTTGTTGGATGAACTAAGTAGTGATGGACATGGATGGGAATATAAATATTGTCACTTAAAGTGAAGTTATGGGAAGACTTTAAGTGAAGAGGAATAGTTTGGTTGTAGTAGGAATAGGTTGGTAAAGCAATTGTGACAAAATCAACAAAGTTTTTCACTACTGGAGATGATGAAAATAAAATTTTCAAGCAAGACTCTTAAGTCCATAATAGTATCCATCCATTTGAAGGTAAGACTAAAATTATTAATGGTGAATCCTATTTATCCATTAATATGTAGGTAATTAATTCATTCTTATTTAGAGATATTCTTAAAAATTGAAAAATATTTCTCCATCTATAATCATATAGATTTTGGGTAGGAACAATTAACTTGTTTATATGAATGACTGGAAAAAGGGTCAATCTAGTCAATTCATAATCTTGTTTCTCATTTTTAACTTACAATTGAAAGAGGCTATATGGGTCAAAGGAAAGCCACCATTTTAAATTATTCACTTCATGTTGTGTCAAATGAGGTTTAAAGATGGTAATATGTCTTGAATATTCTTTCATAGTGAATGACTAAAAAGACATAATTATTATGACATGTACTTTATATATTCACTTATGGAAAATAATACATAATTATAATATAAAAGAATACTATATTGACATATTAATGATGTGAGGAAGGAGGAGGAAAAAATGATGCAATTTATCTATTAAAACAATCAAAATATGTTTGGTGTAAAATTTTTGGTATGAGTGTAATTTTTATACTTAAACTAGGAGTTCACACTTCACAAAGAAATTAAGAAGGATAGTGAAATTTTGAAGGATATTGTATCTAGGGAAGTATCCTCATATTTAAATGATAAATAATAAATATTTTGTGTTGTCTTATTTAGTGAAACTCACTGTTGATATTGGAGTTGCTTATACATGGCATTGGATTTCTGCACAACATCATGAACTTGTTTTTAGATGTGCTCGATGCACTCAGCAAATTTAGCTACCTAATCAATCTTAGTATGAGCATGGGAGGATTATTCATATGCATCTACAATGGGAATATTTATGTCAATGGGGGCCAATGGCTGGAACCCCCAACACACCTGAAAAGGGTTCTGGCCAATAGAGCTATGTAAGGCTCTGTTGTAGATATCTTGAACATACAGAAGGATTTCATCCCATGTGCATGGATGTTTGGAATTGTACATCCTCAAGATATAAACAATAATCATGTTGACTACCTCTCTTTATCCATTAGTCTGTGGGTGGAAGGAATTCAACTTGGTTAGCTTGGTGTCCATAATTGACCATAGGCTGGACCAAAAAGTGCTCAAGAGCCTACTGTCTCGATTAGACATAATAGTGCTTGGGACTAAAAAATGAACCAAAAAATGTGTAAATAATAGCTTGGTCATGGCCTAGGATATGATTTGCTTCTTGTAGGGTACCAAAACTACCATATTAGAGAATCGATCAATGACCATGAAGAAACAATCATTAGACATGTAGTTCATGGAAATGGACTGCCAAGGCCTATTCAGAGTAGGAAGAGGGGTGTATATCCAATGTTTCTTAATGGTGGGATAGGAAATGGTGCAGATAATGCGGGATATAATTTACTTCCAAACATCTTTTCGAAGCTTCGACCAATAAAACTTCTTTTGCAATACTTCCACTATTTTCTCTACACCAAAAATGTCCCACTGTTAGGCTATAATGAGCTTCCCAGATAAGCTTTTCATACTCTCTTGAGGTAACACAAAGATGACTCATATGGAATAGGAATCCATATTAGAGATGAAAGTATGGAACTATTTTTCCCGCGCTCAATGTTTCATAGGTAGTACCAAGGTTAGAGTCATTATTCAATAATTGTGGCCATCCATATGTCTCATGTCCAAAGGAATTTAGAAATATGGTTAGTTCTACCACTGAGGATCAATGGAGGCAATCTATGACATGGTTGCTGCTACCCTTCTTGTACGTGTTATTCAAGTGGAATTTTTGCAGGTACGTGGATCACTTCTAATGGAGGTCATTTTGTAACTTTCTTTGTGTTTACATAAATTACAAAGGTTTGTGATTAGTGTGGATTATTTTTTCCTTTCCTAGAATGCAATGCTTCCATTGTCTACATGCCTACAAAATGGAATGTACATCTCTTTGTCATAGGTGGGGTATATGAAAACAATATCAGATAGAGTTTCTTTGTGATAGGATATTGGATTCCCATGTTGAGTGAGGATTGCACCAAGAACATAATATGAAGCATCAATCTCAATATCAAATAGTTGTTGTCGGTATGGAAGAATAAGGATTAGTGTTGAGTAGAGGCATGATTTTAAATCCTTTTTTATTTCTATTCATGCATAGACCACACAAACTTGTCCTTCGCTCCACCCTTGGTAACCTAACTCAGGGCCCAAGCAATATGAGAGAACCCCAACACAAACCAAGCATAGAAGTTTGATTTGAAAATCCTTAGACACCACTTATTTATTTAAGTACATACATGCAATATATAACTTGATCCAAAATATTTATGGATCGTATTGAGGTAGTTTGCATAATTTTGATGATGTTCTCTTTATCCAAAAACTCATGAAATGATGATTATTTTTCTGAATAGTGAGATGACATAGAAAAAAATTAAATAACTCAAATTACATAAAGATAACACACTTTTGTTTCATCTTTAAGTTCCCTTCAAGCCAATGAATATTGATTTCTCCATCTCAAATATCAAAAAATCATGAAAACATGTGCTCATAAAAGAAAATATAATGGAATATATTTAATTAAATCACTAAAAATAAAAAAATAAGTTCATGATCGAAATCCTTGCAAAATTATGATAAATTTGACTATAAATTCGACCAAATTTTGAACTGGCTCAATTTCACGCTCTTTGCCATGCAAAATAGTGAACTAAATTCTTATTAAGGAAAATTTGAACTAAGAATATTAAAAATGACTTAAAATAACAAAATAGACCTCAAATTCATGATCCTTGTGAAAAATCGTGAAAAATGAGTATAAACATGACTATATTTTGTCAATATACCTCATGGCATGCTTTACAAGAGCACACATTTAACCTTTTCTTTTGCATGTTCTTCGAGACCTCTGTACTTCCTCAAGATCCACACCTTTCATTGAAAAATGTTCTAGCTGAGGATCTTTGTATACCACATATTGTGTGTACATTTGGATTTGTTCCCGATATATAGGCTTGGGCCTCCAAACCTCCACTTGAATTAGCTGGCAACTTCATTACTAGTTATAGAAGAATCCTTGAATAAGTGGGTGGTTTGGTCTAATGGTTAAACAATTGGATATATTTAGCAGAGTTTCATGGTTCTATTCCCCATAATCTTTGGCATATTTTGTGGTTAACATTTTAAATATTGGTTATGTTCATTTGGAGGTTAAAACTATATAATATTTATAGTGTATAGTTTTAACATCCCCCCGTGGACTTAGAGTCATGGAATGGTCATATTACTATACACATAACCTTACACTATGGGTTGAGGGCTAAGGCCCTCACCCCTTTTTCTACTTAAACAAAACCTATTAAAAATTTAAATATAATGTTTTCCACATGTATGTTAAGACTCGTTTGGTGGTGCATTGGTAATGGGGGCTATGTTAATCCATTGGGAGGTTATGGAGGTCGTGGGTTCGACCCCAATATACTCCATAATTTTGTTAACCCATGCCAACATAGGCCAATGGGAGGTCGCCACATGGTGGCCTCTCATTGGCTCGTACCTTGCCACTTTTCAATATAGGATTCATCCACTTGTGTGCCACTAGTCAACCTATAATTAGACCACTTAGATTTTACCCTTCATAGTCAGCTTCTAAAAATCCGTAATGATCCCAAGCCATTATGCCAGGATCATCATGGTTTTGGTGTCTTTTTACAATTTTTTGGTTGTGGTATTTTGTCAAACACTTTGCTTATAGTTACTCTTAGGGTTTTACTGATGCGTTTATATGTGTGTATGTATCTATAAAAAAATATATATAACCATGGAACATACCTCAACCATATGCAATATGATAGACAAGCCAAAACATCTTAAATATGATTTTATTCATGAAATAGAGGAACTTGCTACAATGAAGATGTTGATATGGAATGCTCAATAGATGGATCCAAGATAGAAGCATGAGCTTCTACAAAAAGATCTTGACAATACAAAATAAGCCTCCAAAGGATGGATAAGAGACGAAGACCAATACCAAGTTAGATCTGGTTGTATGAAGTGTAGAAGCCCTAACTGGATGATGCCACATCCTGCTAGAATGATGAATCTCCTCAACAATTCGTCCCTACTGCCAAATGTGTCCAATCACCCCAAGAAATATGCCAAACAATAGATCGGGTGATGGCAAGAACAACCCAGGTGCCCGAATCTCCAATATCACTCTCAAACCCTATGAATCTGAACCTCCTTCAATGTATGGTGCACCCTCCTGGATGAATGAAACCCTAATAATTTGGCCTCTCTCCTAGAGACCTCCAATAGCTCCACAAATCCACTAGAATGATATATCGAGGCACAAAAATGAAGACCCAAGTTCTCAACTAGGCCAAATACCAGCTAGATTCTTAGATCTAGTTATCGTCCAAGATGTGGTGTGCCCTCCTCTTGGGAAATTGTCCCACTCTCAATACTGATGAATCCACCACAAAAACACCTCTGAATTCTACCGAGAATAATACTATAACACCTACAAGGGAAACCTAGTACCTGGAATTCCCAAAATCACCTCTCCTCAGCTAAGACGAATCCTCCCTCAATGAATTGTGTGCCCCTCTTGCTAGAAACCCTAGCTAGTGTTCCCTATCTCTCTCTGCCCCTACAAATGATGTAGAATCATCTTGCAACTGAGTAGATATGGAAATATAATGGTGTGGGAGTGTGCTACATATTCGATACCAAGCTTGGGACAAGCTAGGTGGAATCTTTCACCACCGAATTGTCTTCTAGGGTTTGTTAAGTCAAAACCCTCAAGACTCCTTATGCTGGGCTCACTAGCTAAAAGCCATATATCAAAATATGATCATACATGAAAGAATCAGTAGATTCCCTTGCCTTTCCTTTATAATTTTTGGCTCATCTTGTCCCTCCAAAGTGACTTTCATTTTATTAATATTTAATTAATTAATTAAATCACTTTAATTAATTAATTAACCTTTTTACCTCTGAAAAGATCCTTATCTCTCCTTGTGGCTTCCTTGGCCACTAAAAGTCACTTATCACCATCCCATCCTGTGTTTTTTCTTCTCCTGATTGCAATGAGCTATTACATTGAGATTTTCCTCCAAGTAATGTGCCCAAAATGACCTCTTCAGTGAATTCAATTAACTTATAGATCAAAATAGTCAAAATCATGGAAATCGTTGGAAAAAACAAAACTAAATACAAACTGTGTGGAATGGCTCATAATGATGGAATGTGATGAAAAATGCAAGTTGGACCCCACAATGACTCTCAATAACCCCTATACTTTCTATAACATCCATCTGGCTACTCTTCTCATCATAAACCTCTCCATTGTGATGATGTCCCAAAGTGGGGACATTACAGTCCTCTTTGCTAGAAAATTGTTTGTCCTCAAGAAATAACCAAATCCCCTTTAATAAAATACCAGGATCACATGTCCACTTGTGGGATACATATTATAACCCATCCAAAGATGAACACTCATACACTCTACCCCCTAGGTCCCATATCAAGTCATGAACTACTATCCCCTGGGAAGTATAACCCTGAAATATAGCAACTTCGGGAGTCTCCTACATATGACACATGGCCTCATCTTGGAATGAATCCATACTCCATGTCTCTACCAAGATCCATATGGCCTCCATCAATTGCACATGTTGATGCCAGAATGAGGTGTTGCAAGACCTCCATGATACACCCGCAAGTGATGCAATCCTCTCAACACTGAAGCTCAATGGAAAGTTAGAAAAACTCCCCCCTACAAAGGTCCACTCGCCTCTATCAGTCAGTGAAATTCCCAGCCTTGAAATCCTTGGTTCCCATGCTAACCTCTGTCGAAGATCACCCTGCTGGCCCTACACTACTCTGACCATGACTATTTTCTCCCTGCATACATCCTGAATACTCCTATTTTGGGTCCTCTGGCTGAAATACATGTGACCATTGGACATGTTGTCCAGAAACTGTATTATTGGAGACACCTCTATAGAAGAAGTATATGTCCAAACATATCCATGCCCTATCATGATGATTAAGTGGGAGAAAATGTCTCGTCCCATAGGAAAAGTACCTACAGGCCCACTCAAAACCAAACCAAGGTGGAGTGTGTGGTTCTTTGGCCCAACCTGGGTCAACATGAACATCTTGCTAACAAAACAGACTCTTGGATCCCATAGAAAACTTGGAAGTTTATCACTTCCAATCCCCTCTAACTGCTCCTGTGTGAGACTTATCAATGTCAGAAACCCTTTGTGCTCATCTGCTATCGCCTAGCCCATGATGCTCTCTATCACACACCAAGTCTCATTTGGCTACCTATGATCATCCATATCTACCTAGCTAGATGTTGTAAAGATACTCATGTCAGGTGGCCTTAGCCTAGGAAATCCCATGCCCTCTTCCACTATCTATCCCTCCTCATGTTGTTTTCCATGATAAAAGTGTCAGGAAAAGGTAACAAAGACATCTGTAGCTAACTATAGGGATGAAAAATACCACCTGCCTCGGTCAATCCCAAGGAATCGACCAAGATCACATCTACCTATACCCTTGATGACTGCTCACCTATAGCTCCCCCAACTTCTAGTAAACCAATATACATCTCCTATCACCCATGCAACTTCTAAAATGGTGAAGGTGATATCTCATAACCATATGCTGCTACAAAGGAGTGGACTTTGCATGCTCTCCTAAGTGTGTCTCCACTCTGTAAGTTAGTACACCCCTCTGAATCCCACCATACATCTTTGCAAGTACCTATGAGCTATCATGAATCATTGTATTCTCTGACATACTCATGTTGTCTCTCGTAGACTCATGTTGCATCATAGATACTAGGAATACTATTGGATCGGCCTCTACATGGAGGTCAACTTCTCTCGGAACACAAATGGAAGTATCCTCCATCAACTGGCTCTCCTCTACTAGATCACCAACATCCTCTATCAATGTGACTAACTGATCCATCTGAGTGTCCACTAGGACAAATGAAGTGGGTCTCTAACAAATATTCTCAAGAGACTCATCTGAGCTACACTCTGATTCTTGAAGGGTTGTCTGTGTTCTTCTCAAGAATCCTCGAGTCCTCTCCAACTCCTGAGTGATTCGGTCCATATCCAACTCCTTCTCCCTCAGTGCCTCATGATACATCTTACCAACCCTTAATATATAATCTCTATCAATAAACAATTGTTGGTAGTCATTCCTCATCACAGATACTCTCTCCCTGAGAGTATGAAAATCATCCATGGCAATCCCCTCATCTGAACTACCATGTGCCACTAACACTCACTAATAGTAATATTCCATCAATGCATGCATGTCATCACTGTGGCTAGTGGTTTCCATGATCATATCCTCACTGACTCTCAATTGTGTTGCTAAGTGGTGTCACTCCTGATCATGATCATGCTGAGGTACCCCCTCATGCCTCTCATTGCAAGTCCCATCACTAAAATCCTCAACAAAACGCTCTGTAGAAGATAAAGTGTTGAAATTCCTGCTATCTACTGTGCCACTGGGTCTGCCCATACATAAATGCACATCATCCTCAATTACTAGCTCCCTTTGAATCCTATTGTATCTGGTGTGAGCAGTTGTATCCTCCTGTGCACTCAACCTGCTACTATCATATGTGCCTAGATCCCATATAGTTGTGTTTAGACACATGCTATGGTCATCCTGAATACTAAAGAGTGCATCATCATCCATGCAGGCTGATCCTGGAAATAAGTGCTCTATAAACCTATCAGTCTCCACAATATTCTCAACTAATGGAGTCTCCACAATCTGTGACTCAATCTCCTCATGTTGATTTGTATGTGCAAGGTCCATTGTCTATACTCCCTGTATCTCCTCCTAGATCGGTGGATCTACATGTATGTGGTGTGCATCCCTCACACAAGACTCACCAAACCTATCTGACATGCCACTGACCTCCTCATGTGACATGGCTATCAGGGGTGTCTCAAAGGATGACAGATGTGTCACAACCATCATAGGAGGTTGGTCATATGTAGGTGCTAACACATGTCATTCCTCACTAGTGTCACCACTCTTCTGGAGCGTAAGGTCATCAACACCATGTGATATGTTTTCTGAAGTATTGGTTCTATCATCCTATCCACCTGACTATCTATCCACTATACAAGGGTCATCATCCTCCTCAAGCATGATAAAATCATCATTCTCTGTGCAAGAGTCACTATCACTAGTCCCTGTGAAAGAGTCACTCTCATCATCATACTGCTCCAAATAATCATCAATCGATCCATCCTCACACACCTCATCATCATTGTCATAGTGCAGCTCAATGATATGTTTCCTACCCTTACCCCTCCACCTATGATATGGCTCACAATGCACCTTGCAACTGTAGCAAAGCTCTGTACTCCTAATGGGTGTGGGGTTACTCTTCTCTTCCTTCCATATAGCTTCTGTAGCTCTCTTTCTCTTTGCTGGTTCGACCCAATATGCAAACTCATCTTTTCTCCATCTAATATTTCTTAAAGCCACATACTGTTGTAAGGTTGTTTGAACCCTACTTCCCTCACTAAGGGCGTAATATTCCTCCTCACAGAATACCATATCTCTAGCAAAGTATCTCTTATCCATTATTCTCCAAATATCCATTTCCCCCTATGAGAGACCCCACGTTGGCAATATTTTAAGCTCTGATACCACTGTAATGATCCCAAGCCATTATTCCAGGATCATCACGGTTTTGGTGTCTTTTTAAACTTTTCTGGTTGTGGTATTTTTTCAAACACTTTTCTGATAGTTATGCTTAGGGTTTTACTGATGCGTTTATATGCATGTATGTAGCTATAAACAAGAATATATAAACATGGAACATAACTCAACCATATGAAATATGATAGACAAGCCAAAACATCTCAAATATGATTTTATTCATGAAATAGAGGAACCTGCTACAATGAAGATGTTGATCTGGAATGCTCAACAGATGGCTCCAAGATAAAAGTATGAACTGCCACCAAAATCTCTCGACAATACAAAATAAGCCTCGAAAGGATGGATAAGAGATGAAGACCAATACCAAGGTAGATCTGGTCGTATGAAGTGTGGAAGCCCTAACTGGATGATGCCATGTCCTGCTAGAATGTTGAAGCTCCTCAAAAATTCGGCCCTGCTACCAAATTTGTCCAATCACCCCAAGAAATATGCTAAATAGTAGATCGGGTGATGGCACAAACAACCCAGGTTCCTGAATCTCTAAGATCACTCTCAAACCCTATGGATTTGAACCTCCTCTAATGTATGGTGTGCCCTCCTGAATGGATGAAACCCTAATAATTCAGCCTCTCTCCTAGGGACCTTCAACAGCTCTAGCAATCCACTAGAATGATAGATGGACGCATAGGAATGAAAACCCAAGTGCTCAACTAGGCCAAATATCAGCTAGATTCTTAGATCTAGCTATCCTACAAGATGTGGTGTAGCCTCCTCTTAGGAAATCATCCTACTCTTAATGTTGATGAATCCACCACCAAAACACCTCCGATGTTTACCAAAAATAATGCTATAACACCTGCAAGGGAAACCCAATACCCGGAATTCCCAAAATTGCCTCTCCTCATCTAGGACAAATCCTCCCTCAATGAATGGTGTGCCCCTCTTGCTAGAAATCCTAGCTAGTGCGCCCTCTCTCTCTCTGCCCCTGCAACTGATGTAGAATCCTCCTACAACTAAGTAGATATGGAACTAGAATGGTGTGGGAGTGTATTGCATCTCTGATACCAAGCTTGAGACAATCTAGGTGGAATCTTTCACCACCGAATCATCCTCTAGGGTTTGTTAAGTCAAAACCCTCAAAACCCCAAATGCTCCGCTCACTAGCTAAAAGCCAGATAGAAAAATATGATCATAGATGAATGAATTAGTAGAGGCCCTTGCCTTTCCTTTATACTTTTCATCTCATCTTGTCCCTCCAAAGTGACTTTCATTTTATTAATAATTAATAAATTAATTAAATCACTTTAATTAATTAATTAATCATTTTACCTCTAAAAATATCGTTATCTCTCCTTGTGGCTTCCCTGGCCACTGAAAGTCACTTCTCACCATACCATCTTGTAGTGTTTCTTATCCCTATTCCAATGAGCTATTACACTGAGAGGTTCCTCCAAGTAATGTGCCCAAAATGACCTCTTCAATGAATTCAATTAACTTATAGCTCAAAATAGTCAAAATCATGGAAATCGTTGGAATGCAATGGAACCAAAGCCAACCTGTGCGGAATGGCTCATAATGATGGAATGTGATGAGAAATGCAAGTTGGCCCCACAATGCCTTTCAATAACTCGTGTACTCACTATAACATTCATCTAGCTATTCTAGTCATCATAAACCTCTGCACTGTGATGATATCCCAAAGTGGTTACATTACATAATCATGTGCCATGTGTCACCCTTGTAGTGGTGACATGTTTGGTCCTTTTTTTCCATGTGTACTTTAACCTTTCACTTGGTTTGACTTCTCATAACTTCTGGATACAAACTCTATTTGACATGTCATTTGTGTTGTTGGAAAGCTGATGACTAGCTCTATGCATTGACACTATTTTAGAGAGAAATTGGAATGGTTGAATTTTGAGCATTTATGGATCCCCTGGGACCTCTATGAGTGTTTTGAATCCTCCTAGAAATTTGTGATATTTCCTTATGTCCTCTTGGGTCACAAATTCCCAGTGAATAATTTTGGACCTACAAAAGTATAAATATTCAAAAAATTAGTGATAATAATTCACTCTTCCATCTCGTATAATATTTTGAAATTTATTCTTCATCTTGGGTATTCGATCTTAGGTACTAGATCAGTGCACATTTTTATTCTTATGGAACATAGCTCTGACTTTGTCCTTTGCTATTGTGAATAATAGATTTGGTTCTACCTTATAGATTCCCTAACAACAAAATTATTGTTTCATTAAATCTTTACAATACCTATATCTCGTATTTCAACATCCACTCACATATTCTACTGTTGAAGATAGTCCAACTCATCCAATATGTAACAAAGTTAAATGTTGATCTATGCCTTGACCTTTTCAACTCTTTGCTCTTCTACTAATGATGTATCTGTAGGTTTCCATGAATTAATACTCTATCCATTTTCACTCATGCCTTGAAGAATAACTCTACTTGTACCATTATCATATGTACTTGTCTTGATTTCTTCTATTCAAGGTATACATCCACATGGACATGACATAGTATTTTAAAGATGCTTATAGCATGCACCTTTATGCCTCTTGTTTTTTAAGAGGAATATTTCTCCTTTACCAGCTCTATAAATTTTTCCATAACTTTGATGCTCTTTCCGCTCTCGATCAACATGCTCCAACTGCCTGCATCCTTATGTTCCTTCACTTCCAATTCTTTAGAATCAAGAATGTTGTCTTATACAATTCGATCCATATATATCCCTTTAGTTGATTATAATACAATAAAATTATCCATTCTATTTTCTAAAGGCTTTGAAATCTTTATAATGAGATTCCTCTCACTGTAGAAAAATATAAGTATATGTGGCTATCTAAAAATCTCCTTAAGAAGATTCCTCTCAATCTAGAAAATAGTGTAAGGTTTCTATCTACAAATATCCCTAATGAGATTCCTCTCACTCTCAACATCATATAAGGTGAAAATATAGAAGTTGTCTTACAAAAATTCCTCTCACTATTATAAGGTGGAAATATAGAAATTTTACAGATTCCCTCTCACTCTTATAATTTACAATGAGTGGCTTATAGTCCTTCTAATGGACTTTAGGATATTCACACATATGCATATTACAATTTGTAATACCCCGGTTTTGAGACCCATATTAAATAATGTATTTTGTGAGTTTATGAAAGGCCTCAGTGCCCAAACAATTAAAAGAGGCCAATGTTCCTAGGAAATGTAATGTTTTGATCATTATTAATAATAAATATATCATTGGCTGCTAGGTGGACAAGGAAAATAGTTATAGGGGGATATGATTCCACAAGAGAGGGGGCTTGGGGGGCTAAGTATTTATTTTATATTTCATTACCCTTTTTTTTATTTTTGAAGAATATTAGTTACATGATCTTCTGGGGGAAAGGACATGTGGTTCTCTAATTGTAAGAAATGTATAAGCCTGCCTTTGGTCTATTTGGGAGTTCACTTACTCATTTTTCTTTGTTCATTTTTCACACCTTTCATTCTATTATCTCTCCATTCATTCTTTCACCCACTCTTCATTCCTCATTCATTTTGATCTTGGCTTGGGAACAAAAAACGAATTGTGGAGATGAGCCATGGTTTTTTTGGCAGTAATGATTGTTGGTGTATTCTAGCCATTAATTAATGCCTGCATGTCTAATATGCATTGACATGTGTCAATTATTTCCCATGACTGTGAATCTCGATAGTCCTAGCATGGATATTGTTGACCATATGAATTGGAGCCCTGGAAGGAGGTGGACAACCGGAGGAACTGTGTGGAAGAGAAGGGCATCCATTCTCTTGGGTTGTGTAGGCTAGGTAGAAGAGAGCTGGTGTACTTTGGATTTTTGTGTGTGTTGAGAATCATGTGAGAGCTTCATTGTTGACTGGTTTGGGAATATGGGTCACACTATGGAACCATACTTGTGGATTCATATCCTTGGCTCGGGGGTGACATTGATGTTAAGACTTGGAACAAAACTGTCTACAGTTCTGTGGAATTCCCTTGGTCTACAACCAGTTGGTGATTGATTTCATTAAAGATAATTCCTCTATGTCATGGTTTCATTTACCTGTATATTTATTTCCATTTTGTATTTATTTATCTATGAAATATGTATCTATAATATGCATGCTTGATGGTTATTTATCTGCATGAAATATTGTTCATTTATTTTATGTTATAACACGAATCTTGTGTAAATGTGAATTAACCTGCACAGATAAGATCTAGCTATAAAATGACTATAAAATGACATACACAGTTTTCATAAAAATGAGAGAAGAGAAAAATGAGAGAGAGTGAACAAAGAATTTTCATTAACTAAATGAATGAATGATAATTTACCCATGATATACTCGGTATAACTCAACTAATGTGCACTGGAGGAGAACTAATGCACCATAGTGGTGGTCTAGAGTGATATGGACACACACCGGTAGTTACAGGAGTAAATTTCCACTTAGTCTCAGTTAAATAGCCTCTTAGTCTTCAGTTAACTGACTGGAACAAAGTGAAGTGAGGAGGATATTAGGGCATCATGAGTAATTCTCTATTCTGGTGATAATCCCAAGGAAAATTTCCATTACATGGTTATGATACCAATGTCGCATGGTGATGATCCCAATGTGGAATCTATAATCCACTCAACTGATCAAACTGAAGTGTGAACTAAAGAGAATATTCTCCCTAAACTATAGGAGACTGAATAATGACTAATAAATATAGGGAAAACCTTAGGAAAAAAAATCCTAGGTGTGTGTGAAGTATCTCCAACACCCACCTTGAACATCACTATGGTGAAAATAAAGAATGGGTACCGAAAATGAGACCATGTTAGGTACCCAAATACAAAATATATACTGAAATAAACGAGGAAAGAGGGAAAACCTCATGGGAACCCCC
>JZKD02S2272395.1:157121-169537 GCA_000966675.3 Picea glauca
CCACAAAGTACAATGTATGTAAAAAGAGGAACTAACAGATGCTAAGAAACTATGTCCTTCACTCCAAGATGACTGCACAGAGAATGGAACTTCTAATCATTGAAGGTCTTGGTGAATATGTATACAGTCTGTTCTATTCAAGGACATAACTACAAGTTGATGATCCCCTTATGTACTAAGTCTCGGATGGAGTGTATGTGGATCTCAATGTTCTTCGTCCACTACCTCTGAACTAGATATATGCATAATTTTGAAGTTCTCTAGTTGTCACACCAGATGATGATCCATCGATGAAACTAAATTCCCAACTCAGTGAGAAAATGTTGTAGGCACATAGCCTGAATGGTAGTGTTAACTATCCCTCTGTACTTTTCCTCGGTTGAAGATAGATAAATAGCATCCTATTTCTTTATCGCTCAACAAATAGGTTGCTTCTTTCTCACCCAACAGATAGGCTTGAAACCAAGACCGAGTGAGTAACCAAATGTGGCATTGTAATCAATTTTATCTCCATCCCAGTTAGAATTAGTGAACCCAATAAGGTCCAATGTAGAGTCTGTTGCATAGTGAATCCAAAACGTGATGGTTCCCTATATGTATTGAAGGATATGCTTTGTAGCCTTCTAATGTAGCTCATGTGGCTCTTACATGAACCTGAAGACTTCTCCAACTACATAGGAGAGGTTTGGTATTGAGTGTGTGAGATACAAAAATCTCCCCCTAGTTTTCATACAGTGTTTTATCCACCAGTGGAGTGTCCCCGCCATCCTCAAGTATGAATCCTTATAGGAAATGGCTCTGGGTAGGCTTATAGTTTATCATGTGAAATCTATCAAGGAGATATCATGCATATTTTTCATGAGACAGTTTGATTCCTGATGCATCTTGACCGATATAGAGTCCAAGGAAGAAATTTAGCGAACCCATGTCCATCATCAAGAATCTATCATGCAGAATCCTATTGACTGCAACAATCATTGAAGTCGAGCAACCGGTGGTCAACAAATCATCAACATAGAGAACTAGGAGTATAAGTGAATAATTCATCCTAATAATTGACACATTCAGGTCTGACTTACAATGTACAAAGTTATATGACAAAAGGTAGGTGTCCATATTGGCATACCATTCCCTCAAGGCCTTCTTGAATCTATAAAAAGACTTCTTCATTCTATAGACCAAAGATGAATCCTGCACAAATCCCTAGGGCTCCTCCATATAGATATCCTTAGAGATACCATCGTGAAGAAATGCATTCATCATGTCCATCTAATGGACTTCCCATCCCTTGGCTTCCGCAATGGCAAGTGCCAAATGTATGGAATCCATCTTCACTACTGGAGAAAAGGTCCCATTATATTCAATGCCATGCACTTGCTAAAATCCTTTGGAAACTATCCTAGATTTGTTTCCATTAACCTATACATTCGCTATGCTCTTGGTCTTGTAGACCAATTTTCATCTCACAATTTTCCTTATAGAAGGAAGGGGAACCAGATCCCAAGTCTGGTTCTCGAGGAGGGAGATGTAATCCTCCTCCATGTTGGATTCCCTAAAGGGATTTTCAACAACCTCTCCATAGGAATGAAAATCTAAAGACTGAACCAAGAAAATATGCTTGGGTGTCATCAATTCAATGGCACTTAGTGCCATAAGGGGCTCCTTGAAATCATATTGAGTCCTCCTAGTATCAGTTGGCTCCCCAATAAGATCTCCTGCATCATGAAGACTAGTCGTGTCCCACTTGGGCCTCTACTTTGGCTCTACATTTTCATCTTCATGCACTGACTATATTGAATCAGTATATAAATAATATGAATTCTATGAATCGTAAATCTCATCTAAAGAAGAGTCGGCATGTGCATGCTCATCATCTCTGACACATGGAAGAACAAACATTTCTGCATGTGGCTATTGCGGTAAATGTGAGATACTTTCCTTGAATTGGACACTACGCTCAATGATGAGCTGGTCCAAGGAGAAATCAATGGGTGTGTATCCCTTCACACCATTGGGGTATCCAATAAACATACACTATGTTCTCTATGGATCAAGCTCCTTCCTCTTCTCAAATGGAATCCTAGCCCATGCACGAGAACTGAATATACGAAAGTGGGTCACTTCTGAATTGAGGCCCCTCCAAGCCTCGTAGGGGCTCTTATCCTTGACAAATATAGGGGATATATTTTTTGGATGTAGGTTGCACAATTAACTGTTTCATCCCATAATATCCATGGAAGTGACTTTGCATGTAGCATGAAAGATGCCATCTCTTTTACAGATATATTTTTCTTCTTAGCAACTCTGTTTTGATACAAAGTATAAGGAACCCTATGCTTCAACGGAATCCTATCCTCAAGAAAAAGATTTTGTATTTCATGGTTGAAATAACCCCCCTCATTATCTATTCAGAGTTCTTTGATTTTCTTTCCTAACTGTGTTTCAACAAGGCCTTTGAAATATTTTATGCGTTGAAAGACTTATGATTTTTTCCTGAGAAAGAAAGTCCACATGTAGCGTGATAAATGATGAACAAAAATGTGCAGGTACCTTGATTTACTAATTTTTGTATGCAGAAAAGGTCCCATTAGATCACTATAGATCAAATCTAAAGGAAAGGAGGCCTTCTGAGTCTTTCCTTAGTCGAATTTCTCTTGAGGGTGTTTTCCAAGAACACATCCCTCAAAAATTCCTTTGGAGAAGTGGATGTTAGGTAGTTTATCGATCATTCCCTACTTTATAATTTGTTGCATATACCTGAAATTAAAATTCCCGAACCTTTCATTTCATATCCTACTTCTTTCATTAGCATGCGTAAACAATAATGCAAAATCTAGTTCAATAATTTCAGAAAATGTGTAGACTCTGGATTGATGATTTACCTCACCAGTAGAAACCATGGATTTAGTTTGCATGTCATAGATATCCACTGCATCAGGTATGAATATTACTTTATTTTTGGTGCCAAAGTTTATCATATTATACATGGAGAGAATATTGTCGAAGAGTTTGGGAACATGTAGCACATTCTCGAATCTCCCATTTGTAAGTTCAATTCTTCCTTTTCCATTGACCTCGACCTGAGAGTTTCCCCCCATCAGAATAGGATGACATTTTCATGAATCCAATGACGAGTGGACTTCTTTTGTGGCTTCCATGTGGTGAAATTCTCCTAAATCTAAAATCCAAGCATCGAGAGAGAATTTTATGGCAATCAAAGGATGGCTATAATTGTCTTTCCTGGGATTCTAATATTCTAGCTTCTTCTTCTTGGAACCCTCGAGGATGCATTCTCCAAGTTTGTTTTTTTGAAGCATTTCAGCCATTTGATCTATCTGTTTCTATCTATATACAGATTTTGGATGGAATCCTTTATGGAAGCAAGTGAACTTCTCCCCTTTTCTTCCCTTTCCAGTTTTGGATCTGAAGGCATCGTTGAAGGGTTTTGAGTACCCTTCCTTCTTTGTGTTTTCATGTTCTTTCCTTTTGTATTTGTCTTTATATTTATGATTTGGATGATTGCTACCATCTTGTACAGAAAGTGCATGTGTCTTTGGGCCTTTGTTTTTTCCCATGTTGACAATCTTCTTCTGGTCTTGCGTCATAGATTCAATAAATACCTCAAGACAGGGCATCTTCCAGGTGGCTCCAAAGGTGATCCTAATTGAATGAAATGTGGATACAAACACTAAGCATTCTGGACCAATTTTGGAGAGAATGGTGAGAACCATTTTTTTCTTCTCAGATTTATCAACCCCACAAGCTTGGAGTTGCAACAAGAAATCCTTATATTTGGTAAATAAATCTCAAAGATTGTGGAAGGTTTTTGGACCCAAAGTGAGAAATTCCACCTCAAGAATGCATCCCTCATCTCGCCCTATTCATAAAAAATCCCTTCCATGGTGGTATAGGCTTCATTGGAGGTTTTACAGGAGGATATATGAAAGAGTATTTTAGGAGAAATAAGAATGAAAATAGTTCCAAACACTTCATCCATTCAACTCAGTTACTTGGATTTTTCTATGGCTGATGTGGGTTTGGTCTCTGTGTCCATGGTTAACCTTTATAATCCTCTACCTCAAAGATGCATTGTCATCTTCTCCTTGCACACAAAGAATATTTAAGGTGTAAGAATGAATTCTTTTGGAAATTCCATTTTTCTGGTTGTCTTCAATCTTTGGTACCTACAAAAAGAATATGGTGTGTCTTTTTCCTAACAATATGTCGACTCTGATACCATTTAAATGTGAATGAACCTGCAGAGATAATATCTATATAATGAATGACATACACAGTTTGCATAAAAATGAGAGAAGAGAGAAACAAGAGAGCGATAACAAAGAATTTGCATTAACCAAATGAATGAATTATAATTTACACATGATATACTTTGCATAATTCAATTAATGTGCATTAGAGGAGAACCAATGCACAATAGTGGTGGTCTATAGTGATATGGACACACACCGATAGTTACATGAGTAAAATAACACCTAGTCTCACTTAACTAGTCTCTCTATATTCAGTTAACTAACTGAAACATAGTGAAGTTAGGAGGAGATCAGGGAAGCATGAGGAATGTGCTAGTATGGTGATAATACCAAGGACAATTTACATTAGCTAGTGATAATCCCTGATCCTGATTTAGGATCAGAATGAACTGATTAACAGAATGAATACAATAAACACAAATATATGAAGAACAACACATATATCCAGTGAACAATGTCTTCTATTAAATAAATGAAATGCGATGAAACTGTAAAACTGTGGAACTAAAACTCTTGCTCGAATGGTGGTAGCTATCTATGAGAAGAGATGTGGCTGCTACGTGCATATGTTTGGGAAGAATGATTAAAATGAGTCTCCAGAGGACTTTTTGATATTAATCATGAATGCCAAAACCCTAGACATCCAAAAACCTAACCCTAGAAGGTGAAAGGACAAAATTCATGTGGGCCCCTATAGGTAAGTCGGTACCTCAACTTACCAGGGTCGTAACTTTTGCATATGACCTCTATTTTAGGCATGTGATAGCCCATTGGAAAGGTATTTAAGAGAAATACACATTATGTTATAAAAATATCACCCTGTCTACAACTTGACTGTGGCAATTTGTTGGCCCTTGATCAAGTTTTGGGAGATTCTTGGTCATAGTGACCTATTTTGGGACTTCAACAGCCTGTTGAAGGAGGAGCGCAAGAAAAAGCGAAGATTAAGGGATATCAGCCCACTTTTGGTTCCTTTTTGGGTTTTGGGGATAATGTAATGGGATTGGGATGTTGATCCATGGGTTTTACCCATGTTTAGGCCTATTTTGTAAAGTATAAATAGAAATCAAGGCAATGTAGAAGAAAGAGAAGTACGTCGATAAGTTAAGTGCTAAAGGATAAGTGCTAGTGTAGATTTTAAGGTCTTTGTGCATTCTGTGTAAGACTTGCAGAGATGAGTGCAAGTCTTTGTGAGAGACTGTATAAGGCTTCGGGTTGTAATGCAAGGAAGAAGGATCTACCAAGCTGTGCATATCTTTTGTCCTATGTGAAGTAAGGGTTTTGAGGCTCTGTGATTGTAACTGATTGAATGAAGACTATAAAGAAGAACAGTTGGTGGACATGGCCCCAGGGATGGGGTGAACCTCGTAAATATGGTGTTATGATGCTTTATGCTTTGTCTTATGTGATTTACATTTTATTTTCTAAGTGCGTGGATGTATTTGGATAAATCTACTTATGCTTTATTCTTATTAGATGTGAGAATGTTAGATCTAATCTATATGGTTATATCTAGTGCTTGATCTACTCAATCTGATCTATTTTCCTATGCTAAGTGCTTGAATATAGTATATTAGAGTGAGTACTGTGAAGCTCTTTTCTATGTGCGAAGTGGATATTGCTTGCATATTGAGGAACTGAAGGTACTGAGTGCTTTATTAAGTGTTAGAATCACATATTTATGTCCTAGATAAGGTTTCAAACACCTGAGTCTTGCAACCACCCCTGCCTCTACCTCGGGTGAGACTTCATCTGCTTCATAGGTGTTGCCGAAAGGGCCAGTAGTTAGGGATTTATTGGTGCATTGTTGTATATTTGAACCCTGGGTCTGCCCCTATTCCAACAAATGGTTCTATTTCCAGGACCTGAAACTGTGATTTCTAGGAGCTGAGGAAGAAGAAGCTTTGTGAAAGAATATTCAACCTGGGATTGTAAAATCTCTATGCGTAGATCTGTGCCTTGGTGCAGAGTATTCTACTTGAGTTATAAAGCTTTGTGCTAAAATAAAGAAGCCCGATCTGAAGAAAAGAGGTTGGATCTAAAGGAAAGAAGCAAGATCTGAAAGATTTGTGCTCTAAGAAAGGTAAAAGTGAGAATTTCTGATTAAAAGAGGTAAGATCTATAAGCTCTGTGCTATGATAAAGGTAAGAATATTTAAAATTTTTAGATATGGAAGCTTTGTGTTCTTGTTGGCACAAGGGCAAACCCTTGGTTCAACGCTACAATAGTGCATCAACAAGACCCTAACTACCGACCCTTTCGGCAACACCTGCGAAGCAGATGCAATCTCACTTGAAGCAACTAAGAGGGGGGTTGTAGGACATGAATGTCTACAACCAGGGGAATATCAAGTGGATCTATCACAACAAAAATACAACATGCATATATCACTTATCATCTAGGTATATCCTGCGTAGCTATAGATCTGATCTAACATAAAAATGCAAATAACAATATAACAATGAAAGAGATACATGCATCAATCACACATACGACACAAAATATATGTGGTTCACGCTCTCTCTATGGATATGTACACAAAACTATGCTTATGATTTATTAAGTTAAATCATACAATTCTTATATGTGCTCTCAGCTAGCAGATATTATTTCTTCTTTCTCTTTCTATCACTTTCCTATGCACCCAGCTACAGGACTTGACCTTCACACACAACTGAAGATCTCACAATACAATCCTCTCCCTCCACAACAGAGCTATAACAACAATATCATACCAGTACTCAATGACCAGCCCCACCCAAGTCCTCTTGACCTTTATTTATACATTACAATCCCTCATCGACATCCTTAGGTCGAAACCTAGGTGCCAAAACCATAGATACCAAAACCCTAGGTGTCTAAAATCCTACAACAACTTGACCCGCTTTTTCCAGGCTTCGCCAGCCTGTATTTCCTTCTTCATCATGCGGTGCTCCAAAGAATACAATGATGGATTTATCTACTCGATGAAGTGTCTTTGATCCTTCTTCCTTGTTGATCTCTCATCCATGATCTCCTCATCCAATGACTTTCTTTTTTTCACTTCGCTCCATCTTTCCTGCTCTTTTGCTCACCTCGACTCAGCGACAGTTATTGTGTCTCCCGAGAAGCTCGCATTTTACCTTTCCTTACTTGTTATTCACTTCCTTCCATAACCAAGGACCAACAGGCCCCCAACACTCACCTGTGACTCCTCCCGAGGAACTTCAGATCTGATCCTCTTGTTTTACTTCTACTTTGGACTGCATAGTGCAGTCCTTGTTTTCTATTTTATTCCTCATTTCCATCCTTGTGTAGACTGTCTTTTCTGTGTCTGGTACCTAGTTTCAACTGCACCTAGTACCTGGAACCTTTTCCTAATGATTTTACTAAGAGCTATGAGGCAGCTGGTTATCATAGTACAACTTCAACTGACTCCCGTTCACCAATCCTTCCTTCCAGTCTCTCTTCAATGTCCTCAGCTGCGCATATCCTCCTTCTATAACATAGGCAATCTCATATGGTCTAAGCCAATGCATTCTGAACTTCCCAGGGTGTTTGATAAACTTATTGTCATACACCAGTACTAAATCACCTTGCTTGAATTTCTTCTTCTTGATGTGCCTGTCAATATAGGCCTTTTCTCATTCCTTCTGAACTTACTGATGGAATCTTACAATGAATCTGTCTTCTTCTAGTTCAACCAACTATGAAAGCCTCTCACAAAGAACACCAGTATTATCCATGTTTATAAATGCAACAATTCGTAAGATTGGTACTAAGTATTCCATCGGGACAACAACTTCAAGACCATAAACCAACTTGAAGGGGGTATGCATTGTTAATTTCTTACAAGTGGTTCTATAAGCCCAAAGTACTACTGATACTCTTAAATCCCAGTCATCCATGTTCACACTATAAATCTTTGTCAATGGTGTCTCCAATATCTTGTTGAATGCTTCAACTATTCCGTTTTCTTGTGGATGGTAAGGTGTACTCTTCTGATGGTGGACTGTAACTTCTGTAGTCACGGATTCAACCGTATTATTGATGAAGTGTGTACCTTGATCACTCATAAGGATCATAGGGCATCCAAACCTAGTTATTATTTCATCAAATATAAAACACGTAGCTTTAGTTGTGCTACAGTCCTTGACTTCTCTAGCTTCGACCCATCTGGTTAAGTATTTTGTCAAAGTAATAATGTACCTTTCTCCTATGCACTTTCCTGGTCAGTTTATAGGTGCCATGAAGTCAATGGCCCACTTTTCAAATGCTTTTAGGGTAATCTACGGTTCTAATGGAATTTAATGTCTTTGGGATGGCTTTTCAATTCTCTAGCATACATCACATGCTCTGGCATACTCTTTAGCATCTCTGTGTAACATAGGCCACTAAAGGTCAGCTTGAAAAACCTTCTGTGTAGTTTCTTTCCCTGTGTAATGTCCTCTTGTGATGCCTTCATGAGATTTTGTGAGGATCAGTGGTTTCTCTGTCTCCATAACACACCTCCTTAATATTTCATCCAATCCCATTTTGTACAACTCTCTAGCTATAAGTGAAAAGTCTGCAGCACACACCACTAGTTGTTTCTTCTGAGGAATTGTATACTCACTTGGAGCCATTCCTGTTGACAATAAATGGACTATATCTACGAAGTGGTAATCAATATTTGTAATGGTGAGTAGATATGCATCCAGTAATGTATCCTCCAAACTGGTAGGATCTTCGTCACATTCCAACCTTGATAAGTGGTCTGGGCCCTTGTTCATTCTTCCTGGATTAACTATGATCTCAAAATCATATTCTTGAAACAACAAAATCCATCTGCATATTCATCCCCCCAACACTGGCTTGTTGACTAGGTACTTCAACGTGGAGTGATCAGTAAACATTTTAAAGTGTCCTCCCAAAAAGTAGTGGCAAAATGTTTGCAGTGCATACACCATGGCTAGTCCCCCTCTCTCTTTAGTGGTGTAATTAACTTCAGTTGTGGATAGCTTCCTTCTGGAAAATGCTAATGGATGATCAATGTCCCCTTCTCCAGGGTGTGTCAGTACTGCTCCTAATGCAATAGAATATGCATCGACATGCACATGGAATTATTTTCTCCAATCTAGAAAAACCAGAATGGGCGTTGTAACCATCTTCTGTTTCACTGTGTCAAAGCTTTGCTGACATTCATCTATCCACTCATACCAGTAGTCCTTCTTCAGCAACTTCTCCATTGGTGCCGTAATTTGGGCATATCCTTTGATACATTTCCTGTAATATCCAATATGGCCTAGTGTAGTGCGCAGTTGTTTGACTGAAGTAGGAGGTGGAAAATCAACTATAGTTGCAATTTTAGATGGGTCAACGAGAAATCCCTGCTTGCATACAATATGACATAATAAGACTCCAAATGGTGAGAAGAAGATGCATTTCTTCAGATTCAAAGCAATTTGACACTGCCAACATTTGTCCAACATTAGCCTTAGACATTCAATATGATTTGTCAACAAACTAAAAACAATCTAGTCATCAAAGTATGCTTCTAAAAATTTATGCAAAAATTCTTTGAACACTTCGACCACCACCCTAGAAAAGATGGATGGGGAATTCTTCAATCCAAATGGCATTACTATATATTGGTAGGATCCCCATTCTGTGGTAAAAGAAGTCTTATGATGATCCTCCTTGGCAATGCAAATCCGATGGTATCCTGAAAAGCCGTTTGTAAAAGAATATACCTCCTGGACTCCCACGTTATTCAACACTTCGTCTGTGAAGGGTGTAGGGAAAGGGTCATGCAAATAGACATCATTCAACCTTATGAGGTCCACAAAGATCCCGATTTCTCTTATCTTCTTGTCTTGTACCACCATAGGGATGATCCACACCAACTCTTCGACAGGTTCAATAATCCCTACTTCCATCATTCTTTCGAGCTCGATCTTCACTTTTTCCTTTTATTTTGGGTTCAGTCTGTAAGGTCTTTTCTTGACTGGCTTAGCATATGGTTTCAAAGGTATTCTCATCTCACCCATTTTCCCTTTGATTCCCTTCATATTAGTGAACTTGGTCGGGAACAAGTCCTGATATTCATGCAATAACTCTGTAATATTGTCAATGGTAGCAACATCCCAATAATATTTGACATTGGCAAGCTTCGGTGTCTCCTCTATCCAAATATTGACTTTCTTTATTTTGATCAATTGTCCTATGAATGGAAGCTCAACTCCTAGTCCTTCCACATTTTTGTGGCCTTCTGTCTCAGCAATGTTTACGTTCCTCGGATCATCCTCTTCATCAGAATTAATGTTGTAACATCCTTGAAATTTCTAGAATGGAGCGGTCCATTCATCCTCTTCTTTCTCTAAAGGGAGGCCAGATGGCAGGGTCCATTCATCCCAATCTGAAGTGACAAGGAGAAACTCCACTTGAAGGTACCGGTTGATAGGGATTGTGTCCAACATGTTACTGAATCTATGCACCCATTGTTCTCAAGGAATGTCACTCCAGGCCTCTTCACAGCTTCACAAATGGTCCTTTGGGAAAATTTCACCTGTGTACCTCACTTCGCAGCTTCCTACTAGTGTTGAGAACCACGCTGTCATCAAAGTTTGACATTGAGTCTAGTCTATGATGTTTCCTTTGTGCATCCCCCACCATCTTGTTGGTGTGGATTTCATGGCCTCATCCATTACCAACATCCTTTGTTCTGTTGGTACACTTATCTCAAACTCTCATAAGAAGTTTTCTAAAGAGTTCAACCCATCAAATGTGGGTAAGTTACTCACTGTTGTGTCGATCCATCGAACCTCTCTGGTTAGTCTAGCACATCCTCTGATAGATACTTCATACATCTAGTTCTACCAGTTCTCCAATGCTTCTTCTAAGTCTGATGAACATGTGTTTTCGCTTCGCGAACTCAGATTCCCATTGGCTATAGGATTGATATAATCCTATTGTATGGGTATTAGTTTGTAGATGTTTTCTAGTTCATACGCGTGGTATTCTTCTCTGATAGGATCTGTTTATCAAGGACCCTCATCTAGATCTAAAGGTGAAATGACCCTAATTCCATCTCTTTCAAATTTCATACGCCTCTTCTTTAGATAAACAACAGTAGAATTGTTGAAGGCCCAATCAATTCCTAATAATGCAGGATAAGGGAAGTTGTCATCAACAATTTCAATTACTTCAAAATCTACAAAGGTTATAACTCCATTGATGTCCACAGGGACATGCTCCAATCATCCAAATATGCTGACAGCTTGTTGATTACCCATTCTAAGCCTGATAACGGAATAGATCAACTTCGGTTTTCCTATTAGTGCCCATGTTTTCTTCATCGTGACATTGACCTCTGACCCTAAGTCAAGGACCACATAGTCTATATCACATTCTCCTATTTGAGCATTCAGGTGTAATTCTTTATTGGTCCTTCTCCTTTTCTTAATTTGGTCCCTATTCAGTAAGGAGTCTATCTTTCCTAGCTCATACTACTTGATCAAATCTTGTAATTCTTGTAAAACGCTTTTGTAATGTCCCCCACCTCTTAGAGAGGTGATGAGGAGACTCAGTGGCCTGGGCACCCCCACTAGGTTATAGTCTCACACTGAGGGGAGAAAAGTCAAGAAGTTAAAATTTATATTTTTAAGTTGACTTAAGAAAGGAAAAGGATAAAGGAGTAAAAGATAACTCAACAGAAAAATAGAAGATTAACCCTGGGAGTTAACCTAACTCAACAGATAATTAGAAGGAAAAGTATAAGTAAGAGGTTGGGGTGCACCTATTATTCATTCTGGTTTTGGATTAGAATTTGCTATTTCTCTTGAGCATTTAGTTTGGGGGTTTTTCTGTACAAACCTTTGGGAGAAACTCAGTGGTGAAATATCCACTCACCTTGTTCCACAGCTTGGTGTCGGGAATGAAAGACTCCTCCACACCATTCTAGTATCAAAGCCAGTTCATCGAGGGAGGTTCGATCCATATTATCATGAAGGCCTAGGGCCATTCCAATAGTTGGGTTTTGTTTGCAGGGGAAGGACCATCAGTTTGAGGGCTTTTCTAGAGGGTTATCATCATTCTACATTTGTCTGCAGATTGGGACGTCTTGGAGCCATAGGGGACGTCCTGTAATTCAGTAAAACTTAGATCTAGGGAGATCTGCTTGAGATC
>JZKD02S2272395.1:175442-199507 GCA_000966675.3 Picea glauca
TCTTTGCTTGTGCTTCTACATCTTGAATATATTGTAATCTCCATGTGTTGATGAATCTTGTATGCACTTAATAACTCAATAAATTAGTAGTAGTTAGTGATTCCAAGAAAGAATTCGGCTTGGGATCATTACAACTTTTATCTTGAATCAAGTTAACACAAGTGCACAAACACTCCAAGAGTTTTCTTACCTCTTCTCCTTCTATTGGCGATGCAGACTGATCAAACTCCTGAGGCATGCCATATTCTTTGATTTCTTATTGTTTCTTTGATGAAGACCCTTGATCTCCCTTGAACTCTTTTCTTGCCTCCTCAAATATCAGTCTTTCTTTCTTAGCATCGAACGTTGGGGTCTTCTCTGTAGCTTTCCTGACTCCATGGTCGTCTATAGTATTTACTTGGGCTGCTTGTAACAACCCTAGTTAGGTAGTTGCATAGGGTTTATTAAGTATAGTTAATTAAATAATTAATTGTGTTAATGTGTATTAGTTAAGTAATGATTAACTATTAATAATATTATTTATTTATTTATTTTTTATTAAATGTTGATTAATTAATTAAATGATTACTTAACACATTCAAAGATTTGTGTAATGAATTAAATGGTTGAATAACTTTAAATTATTTATTTAAGACTTTACGTGTGCAAGGGGGGAATGAAGCATGGGGGAAAGGATAAGGTAATAAAGGAATCAGATAGGGTAATAAAGGAAGGATAAGGTAATAAAGGGGAGGATAAGGTAATTAATGGAGGATAGGGAGTCGGTGAATGGGGGGGAAATATGACTGGGAAGAGTCCGACGGAAGTGGATTATGAAAATTGGGGGAAGGAGCATTATTGGGGGAGGTCTGTATTTATGTTGGATATCTTCAAGTTTTGAGGAGTTTGGTCTGGGAGTTTTGGTGAACCATTGCAGGGGGCACTAGGTTGTTGCGGGTTTTGGGCTCGGGGGCCAGGATTCCTTACGGTATCCTGGAGCTAGGGAGCCGGACAGGCTTCTCCTAACTGGCTGGGTGGTTAGTTGGTTTTGGGCAGGGTTTGGTCAAGCAACAGGCTAGGCAAAGCAGCAGGAAAGACAACCAGATAAGCGAGAATATAGCATCAGGCAGAGGTATTTTTATTTCTGAATTTGTTGAGTTATGTGATGATTATGTAATTTACTTGATGTTGTGGATAAATTTAATTTTCTGCTGAATATTATATGCTTATACGATGATTAATGAATCACTTATGCATTGAAATAAATTTATGTTTAATTGTACAAATTTTATTAGGCTTTGTTAATTAATTTATGTTTAATTATGAATTTTACTAGGCTTAATTAATTTAGGGTTTCTACACATGGTATTAGAGATTCAATTTGAAGCACTGGAGCCTTAAGGGCCTACCTACCTACCTACCCAACTTAAGAATGGAACTGTACCCACCCAAAAATTTAAACAACCCTGAAATGCTTTAATTAGATGCAAATCCAAGTTCCAGCTCCAGCTCCACCTAACCTGCAAGCGAAGAACACAATTGTTTTTTAGTATATATGCATATATATATATACATAATGATTCACCAAATAATTATGCTCTACCCTTGAACTTCTAAACAAAGGTATAAATGACGTATATAAATAGACATATACCTCCCATCAGAGAAATCAAGTGATGAAGCAAGGAACTTTCACACTTCCATTGTATATATTTAGATGAATAGAGATATTCCTCCACAGTGGATATAAGTTACACAATTTGTGCATAAATTTAAATCAAGACAACTTCTCATAGATTTGAATTAGGCAGCTTGTGAACTATTTCCTCAGCCATGGTTTCTTTCGATGATCTCTATAGTTCATTGTTAGAATGATTTTAATCACAAAAATATTCAGAACAATTTTAAATTAAGAGACATGAACATATTATAAATTAGTAGGAACAAACATACAATATTGTCTCAGAAGGAAGGAAGTATACGGTTCAATCATCATGAGTCATATGAATTTACATCTGCAAGTACTCGTCACAGAAAAATATAAAAAAAATAAAATAAAGTTCAAGCTCTAAATCTCTATTTAGAACCATAGGCCTCAGATCTCAAAGAAGTTTCCTCATAATCAAGTCAGACACATTCTTGTCTATATTCATTTCTATCAACAACCAAAAGAAAATATATACACCAAAAGAAAAGATCTACACCAACAAATATCATTATAAATTAAACTACCAAACAAAATACAACAGAATAACATAAACGATTTAAGTCGCAAACAAAACATGAAACTAAAAAAAGGTATTTAGCTGTTGGGACTCAGATTATGGGTGGATATATATATGAATAGTCATCAAGGTTGTTATCCATTATGACGATCGATACCTTTCATGTATATCATCATAGTCCAGAAACCTAATCTTGCGTAACTCATCGAAAGCCGATCATTTTCAGAGTCTAGAAAAAGGCAAGAACACCTAAAAAGATCTCACTTGACGGTAACAGATGCAGCCGCCCACAACAATCTTACCCTTCCTCCTCCTCTTCACTGTGGGTAATGGCTCCATTTTGAAATGGGTTGGTAGAGAGATTATAAAACTAGAGAAAACTGTTGAATGGCATAAAACCCTACTATTTAAAATTCTAGATACAATAAACAACAACAAAACACAAGCGATCACCCAAGCGCTAGGTGCCAATACATAACCATGCAAATCCACATGGAGAAGCCCGATAGAACATGACACACCAAACACATCCCAAAAACCTACTACTACAACATAAAATTCAGACGCGTTACCATTGCGCCACGGATCCTTGGCAATATCATACAACACACAAGCCAGCGCGAAGTCCAAAACAATATACAAGCCAGTGCCCGAGCACCAACGATCAATGCCAGAAAAAAAAAATATACAAGCCAACACTAGCATAAGGCACACCATTACACCAGAAAATATCTCCCCCTCTGCATTCTCTCCCTCCCATTCTTCACAAGAAGTAGAAGCACCACAACCAACAGTTGGAGAATGGAAATTCAGGCACCCAATCTGTCAGTGATAATTCTGAAGAAGAAAAGGAAAAGCGCCAGGGCAAGGGAAAACAAGTGTACAGACACATGGGCCACTACGCGACTGAGCTAAGGGACGACCGAGGAATCACATTCGGCAACGAAGGAACATCATACAAAGTAGAAGGAGCGCCCTTCGAGTTCATGTTCAGCTACACCAAGACCCCTAAAGTGAAGCCTCTGGCCCTTAGAGAGCCTCCCTTCGTAAATAGGCCCTCAGAGAGCCTCATCCCGCCCATAGTAAATAGGCCATGGAGGATGAGCCCACAAGGGGGCACTGCTCTGCTCAATGCAACACAAATCCCAACGACAAGCCACACAAAACAAAAACAAAAAACATGTCCCAGCCCAGTGCAAGCACAAAATAAGACATAAACCCACCATGCACAGAGCACAATTCCAAACCATATATCCTAGGTCACACATAGCCCAACACCAACACAAATCCATGGTAGAGGAGCCGCGTGGTGCACACTTAGAATTTTTTATTTATTATAATGAACAAAAAAAATCCTAAACACAAGGTAGAGTGCCCTATGAGGCACTAAAGCACTGAGTCAAGAACCTGCAACACAATACCAAGTGCCAAGATAAGCCATCGAGGAACGAAGGAAGATGCCATTATGCTAGACACGCCCTCCATTCCTGGAACTCGAGTTACCAGGGTCAACCTAGAAGGGAGATGGATATGGTCATCGGTCTCATCCTTCACCCTAAACGCTTAAAAAAAATGAAATGCAAAGAGGAGAAGGGTAGGGTTTGAAGGAATAAAAGGGAGAAGATTAGGGTTAAGGTGATAAGTGTTAGGGTTTATATAGGAGGGTGCTGGAGGAAGTAGGGCGGGCATGTGGACTTCATGCGTGCTTGATTTGATTTTTTTATATATTTTTTATATTTTTATTTATTTAATTATATTTAGATTACCTTGTTTTATATTTTATTTATCTATTTAATTATCCTTTTAAATTATTATTAAGTTTAAATTTTAATTGTTTAAATTGTTAAATTTTTAACTATTTATTAATAAAACAAAAAAAAAATAATATATAAATATATATATTTATATATATATATATTTTTATGTTTCAAATTAAAACTAAGTATTGTAATTAATTAAAAGTAATTAATCATAGGAATAAAAATGATTAATTAATTAAATGAGTAATTAATGTTAATGTTAAATTATTTTTTTAGGTCTAAATTTATGTTTTAAATCTATGATTTAATTAATAGTTTAAATTTTAAATGTTTTAAATTATAATATATTTTGTTTAAATTAGAAAAAAAACTAGTTAAAGTGATTAATTAGTTTTAAACTAAAGGTTTAAGGACTTAGACTAGGACAAGCAGGAGGGGGCTTCATGCGCACTAGGCAGGTAAGTAAGAGAAATTGGCTAGCATGGTGCAGAGCTAGCATAACTATGAGGCAAGAGAGTCAATAGTTTTCTTAGGCAAAGAAATCAAGCTTAGATGCTTTAGCCCTAACCTAGCCACCTCCCCTAAAGAAAGTAACATCTATTTACAGACAAGTAAAAATAAACTTATGCCTAACCCTGTTTTCTAATTTAAGTTGCGCAAATTTGAAATGTCCTTGAACTCACCTTGACAACTTTGGTTGATGCAGGTTAAATCATACAGGATGGTTAGGACTCGAGGGAATCGAGGCAGGGGAGCATTGTCGCAGGCATCGCCAACACCACCAGTGCTGCTGCCACCATCGCCCGAACCAGCTCTCATACTGCGCTCGTTGGAGGCCATAAATGAGACTTTAAAAGGGAGAAAATAGGCAGGGATCAAAGTGGAACCCCCACCATCTAGAATGGGTAATCCAGAAGTGTCAAGGGATTCAGGGGGAGGAACTCCACCCGAAGACATCACTAGAGAACTATAGAAGATCAAACTTCCATAGTTTGTTGGGGGTCGCACCAGTGAATGCACGGAAGCATGGTTGGAAGGCATGACAAGGTGTTTTTCCTTAAGGGACTATGAATCCACCTCAAAGGCGAAGATAATAATTTTTCAGTTAAGAGAAAGCACCTTGAACTGGTGGGGCAACCTATAAAGACAACTACATCTTACCCTAAACACCATATCTTGGAGACATTTTGAGGAGAGGCTCCAAAGGAAATATCTGCTAGCATACTATGAGGAACAACAGGTAGGAGTGTTTCATGCTCTGGTATAGGGAAACATAACCATAGAATAATATGAGATTAGGTTTATGGAATTTATCAAGTATGTTTCATATATGGATAATGAACAATGACAGGCATAACACTTCATCTATGGGTTGAACCCTAAGATAAGGGCTATGGTGTAGATGTGGAAACTGTCTTCAATAATGGAAGCTATGGAAAATGCGCATTATGCAGAGAAACACATGTACTTAACTAGAGGTATGGAACCTTCCTTTCTGCATCATACTAGATTCGTGGGGAAGGCCCCTAGGACATTTCCTAGGGGAGGAGGCTCAAGGCTACCTCCATATGGTAACAAAGTCGCACCAAGGATAGTAGCCGCAGGTATTTCAATGGCAACAAGTGCAACATCTCAATCATCACCAATGACGTAGGCAGGTCCACGACAATCTCAGGGAAAAACTAGTAGGGGCAGGGGTTCCAGGGGAAGGAAATCATTTCAGAGACAGTCACAAAATAGTGCGCAGGTTCAATCTCCTGTTACATGTTGGGGATGTGGAGGACCCCATTACCAGCTTGACTACCCAAAGTTACAATCAGGATTTGTGCATAGAGAAGGAAAGGCCCCAATGGAAAGATCAAGTAGCAGCCACCATATTTACACAGCGGTTAATAATCACTAGGTCGAGCATCAATCCACAGTGGTGGAGTCATCAAGTACACTAAATCATATCAATGTTAAGATTTTATTTGATTCTAGTGCAACATATAGTTTCATTTCACCATCTGCATTAGAAAAAAGTGGGTTGGCAGCCTACAAGCATGATGAATTTAAACAAGTCGAGATGGCTTTGGGGGAAAAACAAGCAGTAGGACCTAGCATTGATAATTGTATAGTAGACCTGGGAGTGTGTACTACCAGGTTGAAGGTATACGTCACTGCTCTCGGGGCATACCACCTAATCATTGGAATGGATTGGTTAGAAGCTCATCGAGCTTTGGTAGATTGTTTCACAAAAACGGTGCTTTGTGTCGAGGATGAGCGAAGACCATTTGAGTTCCATGGTGTACGGAGAAGGGTGTCATTACGTTTTATCTCAAATATGAAGTTTAAGTGATGTTTGAGGCAAGGGTGTCAACTATATGTAGTGGAAGTAGTGAATGAAAGGAAGGGACCCTCATTAGATCTGTACCTGGTATTGTTAGAATTTAAGGATGTTTTTCCGAACGAGTTACCAGGGTTACCTCCTGAGAGGGAGCTTGATTTTACTATTGAGATAAAACCTGGTGTAGAACCAATTTCCGAAGCTCTGTATCGGATGACAGTTGAAAGAGTTATTGGACTTAGGGCTAATATGGCCCAGTGTCTCACCTTGGGGTGCACTAGTAATTTTTGTAAAGAGGAAGGATGGTTCCTTATGATTATGTATAGACTACAGGGACTTGAACTGTGCTACAGTAAAAAATAGGTACCCAATGCCGCGAATAGATGACCTCTTTGATCAGATGAAAGGAGCAGCGGTATTCTCAAAGATTGATTTGCATTCAGGGTATCACTAGTTAAGGATTAAGGAAGGCGATATCCCAAAAAATTCCTTTCGAACTCGGTTTGGGCATTACGAGTTTGTCATAGTACCTTTCAGATTGACCAATGCACCAGTAGTATTCATGATCCTCATGAACAACGTATTCCAGAAGTACTTAGACTGTTTTGTTCAAGTCTTTCTAGATGACATCCTCATCTATTCCAAAAACGAAAGACAACATGAGGAACACTTACGAGTGGTGTTGTCCTACCTTAGAGAGAACAAATTGTATGGGAAGTTGTTGAAGTGTTCCTTCTTCTAGAGAGAGATACACTATTTAGGTCATATAATTTCCAGTGAAGGAATCTCTGTGGACCCAGAAAAGGTAAAGGCCATTATGGAGTGGTCCATGCCGAAAATTTCCCATGAGGTGAGAAACTTCATGGGGCTAGCAAGTTATTATCAAAGATTTGTGGAAGGATTCTCTAAAATAGCAAAACCCATCACCACTTTGCAGTGCAAGGGGGTCAGGTATGAATGGACAGAAGAATGTGATAGTGCATTCATTGAGCTTAGGAGGTTACTAACTAGTGCACCAATTCTATGAGTGTCAGATATGGAAAAGGACTTCACAGTCTGCACGGATGCCTCGAAGAAACGGTTGGGGGGCGTGCTAATGCAGGATGGAAGAGTAATAGCTTATGCGTCAAGGAAGTTGAAGAAACATGAAAAACTATACACTACTCATGATTTAGAGTTGGCAGTTGTAATGCTAGCTCTAAAACTTTGGAGGCACTATCTTGTGGGGTAAAACTTTCAGCTCAAAATGAACCATCAAAGTTTAAAACATCTCTTCACTCAAAGGGATCTGAATGTCAGGGAAAGTTGATGGAGTGAGTTTATGAGTGAGTATGATTTTGGTATTTCATACATCAAGGGGAAGGAAAATTTGGTCGCAAATTCCTTGAGTGGGAGACCACGTGTCTTCTCCTTTGTACCCTTAAAGGTCAATCTTAGGGAACATGTGTTGACACAACTCCAAGGAGACAGTTGGTATTTATAGGTTACTTCAAACCTCTAGAGTGGGAGGCAATTAGATCCAAAGTATGAAGGATATAGAATGGTATAATATAGACTGTTAAGATATCGAGGAAGGATGTACATCCCTGAAAATGGGGATATTCGAAGAATCATACTGAAGGAAGCCCAAAGAGAAATTTAGTGTGTGCATCCAGGTGTGAAGAAGATGTATGCAGACATGAGGAATCTCTTCTTCTGGGTATTCATGAAGGGCGGTGTATTCCATTTTGTCACCAAATGCCTAGAGTGTCAACAAGTGAAAGCCGACAGGCCTCCTACAACCACATGATGTTCCTATGTCCATGTGGGAAGTCATCTCTATGGATTTTGTTGTGGGGTTTCTGCTCACATCTCATAGACACAATGCCATTCTTGTGATAGTGGATAAGTTAACGAAGAGTGTTCACTTTATTCCAGTTAGAGACACTTACGATGTCATTGATGTGGCACATGTGTTTGTAAGTGAGGTTATCCGTTTGCACAAGATACCTAAGAAGATAATTTCATATAGGGACTCCAGATTCACTTCTAGGTTTTGGACAAGTTTGTAGTCAGGATTGGGGACTCAGTTGAACTCAAGCACAACTTATCATCCTGAAACAGATGGGAAAACTGAGAGAGTAAATCAAGTCATGGAAGACATGCTCAGGATGTATTCATGGATAATCAAAACCAGTGGAAGAAGTACCTACCCTTTGTAGAGTTTGCCTACAATAACAGTTTTCATAGCTCCATCAGAATGCCACCCTACAAAGCTATGTATTGAAGACCATGTAGAACACCGTTGAGTTGGGATAGACTAGAAGAACGAGTAACAGTTGGGCCAGAATTGATTCAAGAGATGAAGGAATAGGTGATTTAGATTATATAGAGACTAAAGGAAGCACAAGATAGGAAGAAAAGTTATGCGGATGCACATAGGACAGACCGAAGTTATGAAGTGGGAGACCAGGTTTTCATTCATATCAGGACTAATAAGAGTACCACATGGTTCAGGAAGGGGACAAATTTGTCACCTCGATTTATAGGACCATTCATAATCCAAGAGAAAATTGGACCCATTGCCTGTCGTCTCGTACTGCCACCCCACTTGCATAAAACTCATAATTTTTTTCATGTATATGTTTTACGTCATTATGTTGCTGATGAATCACATAAACTAAATTGGAAGGAATTACAGGTATTGGAAATGGGAACTCTCACGGTAGAACCGTTACACATATTGGATTGTAGAGTCTGACAGCTCAGGAATCGTTTGGTAGACCAAGTTAAGGTTCAATGGGACAAGTATAGTCTAGGATCTGCTACTTGAGAATATGTCAGGACATTATGACGAGAATATCCATCACTTTTTTGACCACCTCGAGAATATGTTTTTCGATGGTTGGGTGTATGTAACACCACCATTTGACTTAGACAACCAGGATTACCTGAGGCCTATATAATTTTATTTTCTATTCACAGTGAAACTATTAAATGATGCACTTCAACTTTTAAGACATATGAACCTTTATGAATATTATATGTGTTTGAATAATGATGGATATGATGCGATATATTGTGAGAATGTAAATTTTATGAATGTTTAAATGTTATTGACGATGATGGATATAATGCGATCTACTATGTGAATGTAAATTTTATTGATGATGATGGATATGATGTGATATATTGTGTGAATGAGAATCCTATCAATATTTAAATGCTATTTGAATGATGATGGGATATGATGCAATCTATTTGGTAAATGATAATTTTATGAATGAGCGTCGAAACTGAATTATGGGATATTATGAGATCTATTTCTAACTTGAAAACTTTGATGTTAAGTTGTTGGTACACGGATACCGAATTGAAATGATGATTGTATGCAATTACATGATGATAATGCATAGAAATGTATGAGTTTGTGTTACAGACTAATCTGCAGGTTATGGGCTATGAAATAACCAAGGGATAAGGATGATGAAAGTGGATGTCATGACCACTAGCTGAGAAACATTATGGTATGGATCTTTGTATGTGAAATTATATTCGTTTGGATGCATTGCTATGGTATGTGGACCAGTGTAGGATTTCAGGTGATGAGACTGCCCAAAAATGAATAAACGATGACAAAACTCCTAGCAACATGATGCCACTATATATTCCATTGTAGGGTGTGGACCCTAGTTATGATTAGGAGGGGTGGAGGCATTTCCCATCGTGTATCCTCCGAAACCTGAAGTCATGTGAGGACAGTGTTAGCTCACACTCCCCTAGACTTGTGATGATGACTGTTAGTTGCCTGTTGGGGAAGCTTGGTCGAGATAGTGACACTTCCTCTTAGGGGTTCTATTTGGAGTTAGGTCAATATAGTTGATGCTCCAAGATAGTCTAGTAGAGGAAGGATAGGAATGAAGATGGAAGTAAGTTAGGGAGGAAGGATGAGTAGAAATAGTTGAGAAAGTATGGAGATTTGTCTGATGGTGGAATTTATTGTTTTTCCCTTATAAAAATAAAATGTGTATATATGAATATTCATAATTATGTAACTAAACCACAATTGTCTAAATAAAATTGTTGAACTAGATAATTGTAATTAAAGGATTTCAAAAACATTTGATTGGTTTATTGTCTTTTATAAAAGACTAGTCTTGTTGATTGGATTGGATGCATACATAAATTACTATAAGGGTGATAGTTATTGATTATTAGTACATGCACGAGACTTGTATGTACTAGCTACACATGGATTTCTTATACATGTACACTTGTATGTATGAGTTTTCTTATCTTACTTACTAATAATGTCGGTTAATTGTTATGAATGTGTGAACCATGTTTCTTTTCCTTTGTATCATGAAATACCTTAACTTCGAGACAAAGTTTCCTGAAGGGTGGGTGTATGTAACAACCCTGGTTAGATAGTTGCATAGGGTTTGTTAATTATAGTTAATTAAATATTTAAATGTCTTAATGTGTATTAGTTAACTAATGATTAACTATTAATAATATTAATTAATTAATTAATTATTGTTTAATAAATGTCAATTAATTAATTAAATGATTACTTAACACATTCAAAGATTTGGGTAATGAATTAAATGGATGAATAACTTTAAAATATTTATTTAAGACTTTACGTGTGTAGGGCGGGAATGAAGCATGTGGGAAGGGATAAGGTAATAAAGGGGAGGATAAGGTAATTAATGGAGGATAGGGAGTCAGTGAATGGGGGGGAGATATGACTGGGAAGAGTCCGATGGGAGTGGATTGTGAAAATTGGGGGGAGAAGCATTATTGGGGGAGGTCTGTATTTCTGTTGGATATCTTCTCGTTTTGAGGAGTTTGGTCTGGGAGTTTTGGTGAACCATTGCAGGGGGCACCATGTTGTTGGGGGTTTTGGGCTTAGGGGCCAGGATTCCTTACGGTATCCTAGAGATAGGGAGCCAGACATGCTACTCCTAGATGGCTGGGTGGTTAGTTAGTTTTGGGCAGGGTTTGGTCAAGCATCAGGCTAGGCAAAGTAGTAGGGAGGACAACTAGATAAGCGGGAATCTAGCATCAGGCAGAGGTATTTTTATTTCTGAATTTGCTGAGTTATGTGATGACTATGTAATTTACTTCATGCTATGGATAAATTTAATTTTCTGGTAAATATTATATGCTTATACGATGATTAATGAATCACTTATGCATTGAAATAAATTTATGTTTAATTGTACAAATTTTATTAGGATTTGTTAATTAATTTATGTTTAATTATGAATTTTACTAGGCTTAATTAATTTAGGGTTTCTACACTACTCTATATTCTCCTATAGCAATGCCTCCTCGAGTGATAAAAATGACTCTAGGGTCTGCTCCACGAGGTTCATCATACATCAATTGCACTTGTAGGTTTTGCTGAGGTCCCCATCCTTCCTGAAGCTTAGCTAGCAGCAAAGGGCAGTGCGCGATGACATGCTCGAAGGAATTGCAATAACTGCAAGTTGTGTAAGGGTTCTGGCAGTCCCCCGCTAAATGTCCTAGCTGCGCGCAATTGTAACAGATTATTTTTCCTCGGCCTCAACCCATACCTCCTCCTTGTCCTCGTCCTCTGTATCCACTACGAGGATTGAAACTTCCTCTTCCTGGATAATTATACTGTGAATTGTTTCCTTCTTGGTGTACTTCACCTTGGATCTTGTATATGTCTCTTGATCTTTCGTGCATTAGGTAAAAATCCCTACAATCTCTATCATCGTGCCCTACAAACTTACAGAATGTGCAGTATAAGTTTGTAGGTGTCTAAACATACTTCTTAATATAATATCACTCATGAGGGCAATGTCGGTTTCTGCATACTTCACACCAGGGTAGGTTAACTTGCTTCAAGGGGCTCAACGCTCCTGAGGCCAAATATTCATGAAACAGAGGATAGTGTTCTTTATCATGACCTTCAGATCTACATATTACAGACCAGATATATTCTCTTTTTTCCTTCCCCTTGTTCTTCTTCATATCCTCAACCTACAGAGACAAACTAGTCAGCTGGCTCAAGATCTAGCTCATGCCTGGGCTATATTCTCCCATAGGTGTTGATTCAAGGTTCATGGTGATCTCCAAAGATTCTGCCTACAACGTAATATTATTCTGCATTAGGGGAAATATAATATGTGGTAAAAGAGCAACGATGAACCATTATTTGTTCTTCTCATCTAGGATCTTAAAAGTCAATCGACCTGTTAGGGTCTTGATTCCCTGATCGAACTACCAAACAGGTTCGACTACCTTCTGTTTGATCTCCTTCAACTGAATAATACACTATGACTCTGACTTAGGTTTTTTAAACTCTGCAACCAGTGCATTCTTGATATCATTTAGTGGCTTAGGCTACGCAATTCCGTGTACAAGCTTCATGTACCAACTCAGTGTGTGATCCTTCAACGTAGTGCTAAACTGGTTTCTCTTAACATCTTCATCGGTAATATTTTTAATGTTTCATACGACCTCTCACAGGAACAAGTGTTGATCAGGATATTCATATCCATCTCATTTGAAGATAGGGAGCCTCATCTCGTCTTCCATAGAGCTGCCTAGGTTTCCTATCTAAGTAGATGTTGAACTACTAGTAATAGTAGTCTGCGGACTCTGGTGATTCGAAATATTTTGATTACTTAGCATTTTTTAAATAATAGAAGGATTGATATTACTTACTTCGGTGGTCTGTGTGGTTCTTGATGTTTTGGGCTTGTTCTAGAAACATTCTTTAGCTTCCTCTTCTTCTTCTCTAGTGGGTTTTAAATGTTTTTCGTCTATCAGATCTGCCTCTTCTCCATTGTAGAAACCCTAGTCTCCATAGTTTTACTTGAACAGGTTCTCAAGGTGAACCCCTAGAAATAATTTTCCACTGCGCGTATGTCCAGCTTCTTGTCATTGTCACTATCTAAATTCTTGAACATTATCCTTTTTAAATCCAACCAATCTACTGTATCTTCAAGATATTCTTTTCATGCAATAAAATCTTGATTCTTAGCTTCAAAAATGGTAAAAATTTTCCTTTGGGTCCTTTGAAGAAGTATCTCTCGGCATGGCTATATGATTTTTTTCTGTCAATAAAAAATTCGGTGATATACACTCTAATGGTACTCTCGAACCAGTGATATACAACCCTTTCTACAACATTGTCGACTCTCTTAACCTTCTTAATCAACTTCGACATCCAGACCACATGAGGTCTAGATCTGATATCGAATTGGGTATCGGCTAGACTAGCTAACCACTCGTATAACTCTTGATGGATTCCTCCAAAGAAGATGTCATGAATATCGGTGAAGATGTGTCTATGCAGCCAATCTTCAGTACTTAGCTTAGAGCTCCTATTTTGGGCTTCAACAAAGTCCCTCTCTTGATCCTGTGTCCACTTTTGAATCTTTGTCTTCGATGGGATCCACCTTGACATTCCCTTACATAGATTCCTATAATGACAACGGAACCATTTTTTGGCACAGGGACAGACCCGGGGTTCAACTCTACAATAATGCACCAACAAAACCCTAGCTACTGGCCCTTTCGACAACACCTGGGAAGCAGATGCAATCTCACCCAAAGCAGCTAAGAGGGGGGTTGCAGGATAGGAATGTCTACAATCAAGTGAATATCAAGTGGATCTATCACAACAACAATACAACATTCATATATCACTGATCATCTAGGTCTATCATGTGAAACTATAGATCTGATCTAACATAAAACTACAAATAACAATATAACAATGAAAAATATCCAGGCATCAATCACACATATGACACAAAATATACGTGGTTCACCCTCTCTCTAGGGCTACGTCCATAAAACTGTTCTTATGATTTATTAAGGTAAAGCATACAATTCTTATCTGCACTCTTAGCTAGCAGTTATTCATTCTTATTTCTCTTTCTCTCCCTTTCCTATGCACCCAGCTACAGGACTTGACCTTCGCACACAGCTGAAGATCTCACAATACAATCCTCTCCCTCCACACGAGAGATATAAAAACAATATCATACCAATACTCAATGACTAACCCCACCCAGGTCCTCTTGACCTTTATTTATACATTACAATCCCTCACCGACAGCCTTAGGTCGAAACCTAGGTGCCAAAACCCTATATACCCAAACCCTAGATACCAAAACCCTAGGTGTCTATAACCCTAGGTCAACTTGACCCGCTTTTTCCGAGCTTCGCTAGCCTGTCTTTCCTTCTTCCTCAAGCGGTGCTCCAAAGAATCCAATGATGTCTTTCTCTGCTTGTTGAGTTGTCCATGATCCTTCTTTCTTGCTGATCTATCATCCCTAATCTCCTCATCCAATGGCTTGCTTTTTCGCACTTCGCTCCATATTTCCTTCTCTTTTTCTCAATTCGACTCAGTGACAGTTACTGCGTCTCCTGCAAATCTTTCTTTTTACCTTTCCTTCCTTTCTCTTCGCTTCCTTCCATAACAAAGGGACAACATCTTTGTAGAAGTAAGATAAGTGGAAATTTTGGTTTCTAGAGTATGGATCTAGGTGTGTTTAATATAATCTTTCCTAGTTTGAAAACTAGGGCATTAATAGCTGAAAGAAGGTCTGATACCAGTAGATCTGATAAGTATAGTGAAAGATATTTTATACCTAGGCATAGAAATAATGTTTGGACTAACGAATGGATGCAAGATCCCATAAGGAATTTACTGTAGGTTATCTCCTATGATCCTATTGCGCAGTACAAAAGAGGTTGGGGATCATTTAAAAAAAAGAGAGGATTAACCCTATGTTACAGTTGCATAAAACTGAGACATCTTGCTAAAGAATTCCCTGGGAGAATACCTAGTTGTCTTTGTTGCAAAGCTCTAGACCATGAAGTGTTGGATTTCCCCAGAATGATTGCTAAGCTTGATGTAATGAATATGAATCAAGAGAACCCTAAGGAAAATCCAGAGGCTATAGCAGAACTCCAAGAAGAATCAGACAAAATATTTCTACAGATGAGAGAAACATTGAATGCCCACTGACATATTAGATTATTAGAGATATTTAAAGACAAGGAATACCTCGAAGAAAGAATAGGAGACTTCGACATTGACTATGTTCTAGATGAATAAACAAAAGTGAATTTCATGACCAATATAACTTGGGAAGATACAGGGAGGCCTGCTATGACTCCCTCATAAGGAGGAATAGGGTTATTCAAAGGAAAACTGGTAAACTTGTGTGTAAGGCTTGCCCATATACCTATAATTGTCAATGGAACTTCAACGAAGGAATATTTTGAGATTATTCAATTTATTGAGGACAACGCCCCATTTACCATGTTAATAGGAAAACCTTGGATTGACAGAGCTCAAGCCAGATGAAAGGAATAAGAAGAAGTTTTGCAGCAGAAGAAACAAGAATTAAAATATTTCATGACTAGAAAGATCGCACAATTGATTGAAGAACAGGAGAATAGATCAAATCTATTTGACACTAGAGACCCTAATGTCAAAGCTGTAAGAACACTAGAAGACCCATAGAGGACTGAATTACTTACTCTAGATAAAGAAGAGGTGTTACCCCTAAATCTTAGGAAAGAATCTCAACAGCGCACAGTGACTATGTTAAAAGAAGATAAAAATCATAATGGAGAAATCCATACCGAGTCAAAGCTCAATGAAATAAGGTCTATAAAGACAAGTAAGAAGAGGGATAAGATTGAAAATTTATAGAATATTTTAGAGGGGACTTCACAAAAATAAAATTTGTAGAATTGGAACTTCGTCGGGATATCGGAACATCAACACATGGTACTTCGCTAGAGCGAAGAAATATAGTCGTTGGGGATGATATATCCATTTGACTCCCACTCTGAACGAGTGGAAAAGCATTTACATATTGACACCAGACCATTGGACCGCACCATAATAGACAAAACAAGAGTTAATGAGGCTTCATACCCGTTACAAGAAAACCGTTGTCGAGTTGCCTACTTATCCCATTGTGCCATGCAAAGAGAACACTTTTTCTAACTAATAATTTGATCCCAAAGACTAAGTGAATTGTATATAGTGATCATTGCGCTATTGTTGTTTGTTATAGTGTCATACCTAAGTTCATTGTGACCCCGATAATTTTAATCTTGAGTGCATATGTCCAATGAGCTCACCGCAGTCGAACAATCAATAATGAAATTTCTCGTTGACTTAATGAATAAAAGAGTCATGTCATAGAGAGGAGTGTCTATAGGTGTACATTCCTCTTCGATGAGAGGATTGTTGGCCTCTTTGTCCACTTCTCGAGCTAATCCATCCTGGGAAGTAGATGAAAAGTGAGCTAAGCATAGGGATGATATCGCGAATGCTAAGTTAATCCCAAGTATACTACCCACCTATCTACCCCCTCTAAGCGGCGTGATAAATCGAGACAGTGTTCCCAAATATTGTGAGCACACCTTGGTCACTGCGTACCTCTCGAAGGGGATACATGTAGTTCATACCAGCCAAGATAAAATTGTAGCATTGAAGTTTAGTGACTTCAACCTCGACAACATGAAGGTCTATAGCACACTCGCCCCACATAAGTATCTGACCAAAACAAAAGGAAAGAATTCAAAGATAATTCCTCAATCATGGACCCATAAACTCGCATAGTCCACACTACTCAATGTCATAAATATCTCACACTTCGGATGGCACCAAGAAGTGAACACATGCATCAAACTACTATTGTCCTGTTACCATCGCGGATACTTATGGTTAAACCATCATATCACAGTGGATCCGACGTTAATCAATAGGATCATAGGGATAAGAATGCAAGGCCCTAACCCACATGATTTTTACTGGGGAAAAGGCATGGATCATGCTCTTGCACAAAATATTAAAGACAGCTATGGAGATGTCGATATGGGAACATGAGGCTATAAGGTAGCTTCTATCCAAAGCGGCATAGTTCACCTCGCCTACCAATTGATCATAGGAAATTTTGTGGGAAAGAATCGACCCACCTAAGTCACTGGTTTCATAGTCCATCTCACAGGGAAGTGTGTAGAAGGACTTCAGATGAATTGGGTGCAGTATCTGGTAAACGAGTTGGAACTGGACTATAGGGAAGCCCAAGCTCAGGGATATGAATTCCACTTTAGTTGGCTATTGATCCTGATCTCTTTCATTGCATGGGAGATGCTGGAAGGTGCAACCTTCCCAGACATCGAGTTGTTTGAACCTCTAGCCATGAAGTTCAATACACTTTGGTACTCGAATGACATGAATAAATAGTGGCAGTCAAATGTCGTGTTCCATACATATTACAACTAGTTGAAGGTATCCATCCAGTCCCAACCTCATATGAATCCAAATACCCTCCACAGGTTTCAGCCCTTAATGACCGCCAGCAGACCGCCATTTTATTTACATCACAACGTGCATAGATGGACATAAACAAAAACTGTAATCATACTACAAGTTGGTGGAGGATGACTTGGAAGAGATTACCAAGGAATGGTCAGTGGGCCTCCTTGTTCCAACGGACCCTACGGAGATTTTTGATGTTGACAGCCCAAAAAAAACACAGGATACACCTGAACCTAGAAAGATAAAGAAGATCGAAGAGGTTCATGATTTAGATAACACATCCATGAATATCGCTTCCATATCAATAGAGAAAACAGGATATGGTAGAGAGATAGATGGTGCATACGTTGAATAGAATAAAGGCTATGTTAAACCGCCTAGAAATGAGGAGGACCCCTCAAAGAAAACGAAGGTTTTCCCACTAAAACCCTCATCTTGGGAGAAAGTGAAAGCAACCAAGACCAAATTTGAGACCACCCTCATCTAAGATGAATTTGACTTGATCGTCACATCACTGAACAATGCTTCACTGGAGATAGAAGAAAAGAAAGAAGCTCAACAGGAAGAGATATACAGTCGGATCAAGGTTGAACTCCAAGGGGTGCAGTAGGAATTACAGTCCAGCTACGCAGTTTCCAATGCTCCTCTGTCAGCAGGAACAATAGAAATAGGTGATGAGCCAGCTCAGCTACATCGCATCGTTGATATAGTTGAATCTCACCTTCGACGAGCTCAGGAAGAGATAACACAAGCCACCTACGCTTTAGCACAAGTACAAAAAGACCTTGAGGAGAAATGTAGTGCTACAGAATGGGAAAAGAATTCTCTGCAAGAGAAGTGGGATGAATGAAAAGCATAGTTACAACAAAGAAAGGAACAGTTGCTCACCAAGAAACTCGAATTAAAGGAAAGGGTCACTAAAGCACTTCGCTCTGTGACAGTTGTTGAAGTAAAGGCTGAAGAACAAGTTCCATAGCAGGTGGAACAACTTGAATAGGTAATCCAACATCTCCAACAACGCATAGAAGACTTGGAGCTCTGCACTATGCCCGAGACCCCTCAAGATGTAAGAGACCTAAGGGAAGAAACTTCCCGTGGTGCAGTTGACACACTAAAATATCTTGAGTTGGAGTGAAAGAAGCTGAGTAACCGGAGTACCCAGACATATGAAAACCTCACTGATAACCCAGAGTTACAGGTGCTAGAGTCCCAGATACAGGAAGCAAAGTAGCATGCAGACACACTACAGGAACAGCTGAAAGCTCTGTCATCTGTAGATAGAATGAAGAGGTATCAGGAGCAACACACCGCCCAAAATCAAATCCATATGATTCAAAGTAGAGTGATGGAATTTACTCAATGGCTTCAAAAGATACAAGATAAGGCCCGCCGATTATTTAGAGAGGTTGAAAGCCGAGGAGAAGAGCTAGAAGAGGTTGTCATTGTAGTAGAAAAATGCCTAGAAGGGCCCGTGAAAAACACAGTGATTAAGGCATTCACCGAGAAAGAGGCTACAACAAAGAAACAAGTCGAAGTAGCTCAAGCCAAGATCAAGGAATTCGAGGCATAAAGGATCGGACACGAGTGGATCGGGACGAGTCATAGGTGATTGTTGGGGGCCTGTTGGACCTTGACCAAGTTTTGGGAGATTCTTGGTCATAGTGACCTATTTTGGGACTTCAACAAACTATCGAAGGAGGAGCATAGGATGAAGCAAATATGAAGGGATCTCGACCCACTTTTAGGTCCTTTTTGGGTTTTGGGGATAATGTAATGGGATTGGGATGTCAGACCATGGGTTTTACCCATGTTTAGGCTTATTTTCTAAAGTATAAATAGAAATCTAGGAAATGTAGAAGAAGGAGAAGTAGGCTAGTAAGCTAAGTGATAAAGGCTAAGTTCTAGTGTGGATTGTAAGGGATTTGTGCATTTTTTGTAAAACTTGCAGAGCTGAGTGCAAGTCCTTGTGCGAGATTGTATAAGGATTGGTGTTGTAACGCAAGGAAGAAGGATCTAGCGAGCTACACAAATCTTTTGTCCTATGTAGAGTAAGGGTTTTGAGGCTCTATGATTGTAATCGATTGACTGAAGACTATAAAGAAGAAGAGTTGGTGGATGTATCCCTAGGGAGGGGGTGAACCACACAAATCCTATGTTATGATGCTTTGTGCTTTGTCTTATGTGATTTACATGTTATTTGCTAAGTTCTTGGATGTATTTGGATAAATCTACTTATGTTGTGTGCTTATTAGATGTGAGAATGTTAGATCTAATATATATGGTTATATTTAGTGCCTGATATACTCAATATAATATATTTTCCTATGCTAAGTGCTTGAATATAGTATATTAATGTGAGTACTACAAAGATCTAATCTATTAGCGAAGTGGATATTGCTTACATATTGAGGAACTAAAGGTGTTGAGTGCTTTATTAAGTGTTAGAATCACAGATTTGTGTCCCAGCTAAGGTTGCAAACACCTGAGTCTTGCAACCACCCCTGTCTCTACCTCATATGAGAATTCATCTTCTTCACAAGTGTTTTCGAAAGGGTCAGTAGTTAGGGATTTTTTGGTGTGTTGTTGTATCGTTGAACCCCGATTCTGCCCCTGTGCCAACACAAGCCAAAACAACATTGTTTAGCGCTCCAAAATGGCACTGAAAGTACAACAAGATGTCTTGACATGAAAAAATAAAAAATAATCCAGTTGGATTGGGTGAGAGGCCACCAGTATCCACCTGAAAGATGTGTAGGGCTTCATACAGCCCCAGAAGTGTAGAACCCACATTTACAAAGAAGTACAGAAGAACTTGTTGAGATAAAAATGAACTAGAGGAGCCAATTGGAATAGGTGGGTCTCCATCAATATCCACTTGGATCGATTCCCCCCCCCTTAGAAATAAATGGTCTCTATTTTATTGATTTCCCCCATCAGGTGAGGAAACTTCTTCTAGATTTGGCCCCAGGTGAGCCACTTGCCTTGGTGGAGGAGTTTCCCTGCCTTGACAACTCGATAAAGTTGGATCCTCTACTGGCGAGTGCCCTTAACCTGTGTGTCCACTATATTCTTAGTGGATGCTTGTTCCATGCATTTCGGGTTGATATTTGTTGGTTTGAATTGTTCTATGATCTATGAGGTGTCCAATGTTGGTGGAAAATATGGATGAAGGAGGTCCACATTGAACATTGGGTGCAGGCCAAGGAAAAGTGGAGTGTTGAGCTCAAAATCATTACTACCCACAACCTTGGTGATAGTGTAAGACCCATAGAGAAGTCGAAGGAGATTCTAATGGGACCTTTTGAAACACTCCTTTTGCAAATGTAACCAGACTTTGTCTCCAACTTGAAACTAGTGTAGTACCTTGTGTTGATCATGGTGTTGCTTGTACTTGGCATTGGATTTCTGCAAAATATCTTGGACCTATTGGTGGATGTGCTGAATTTTCTCAATGAATCTGGTGGATTTTTTGGTCTCAGACTGAACATGGGAAGAGTCTATCTATGTGGTGGAAATAGGTAGTACAACATCAATGGTACCCAAGGATTGGAATCCTAGCCCCACCTAAAATGGGCTATGGTCGGTGGAGTTATGAAGAGACATTTTGTAACTGTGTCGAACATAGGGGATACTTTCATACCATGTACATGAATTCTTAGATTTGTACATGTGCACAATCATTCGATTTCCAAACTCTATTTGGTTGTCTATTTGTGGGTGGAAAGAAGTGGATTTAGTGAGCTTGGTATCCACCAGTGACCAGAGACTCAACCAAAATTTGTTGAGGAACCTGTTGTATCGGTCAGAGATGATGGTATGTGGTATCCAAAAATGGACCCAAACTCATTCGAAGAAGATATTGAAAGTATTTTCCATTGTGATATTATTATTGTAGGCTGTGAGGATGGCCATCCTCAAAAACCGATCAACGAACACAAATACGCAAGCATTTCCTTACTTGGTGGATGGAAGGCCAGACATGTAACTCATCGAGATGGATTCCCAAGACTTATTGAGAGTAGGAAGAGGGGTGTGTAAGCCTTGCTTATTGATGGTTTCCTTGGAAATGGAACATGCAGTGCAAGATATGATATACTTGTTGACATCATGTCAAAGTTTTGGCAAATAAAAATGTTTTTTAAGAACGACCACAATTTTCTCCATGCCAAAATGTCCTTCCATCCAACTGTAGTGGGATTCCCAAATAATATTTGCATGCTCTCTTGTAGGAACACAGAGATAGCCTAGATTGCATAATAGACCATCCTGAATGTGAAAATCAATGACCATCTCTCCTATATACAAGAGCTGATAGGTGGTGGAAAACTCTGGATCTTGTTGATAAAGTTGGGGACACTCAAATGCATCATGTCCATAGGAATGGAGCATAGTGGTGAGGGAATACACCAGAGGTTGACTGAGGTAGTCATCGACATGATTTGAGATCCTTGTCTTATATTTGATGTTGAGATGGAAATGTTGTAGGGAGGTGGACCCCTTATGATGGAGGTCGTTCTACAATTTCCCCTATGTCTATATGAACTATAGAGGCTTGTGATCAATGTGGATGATTGTCTCCTTTCCCATAATGTAATGTTTCCATTCAAGAAATGATTGTACAATGGAATAAATATGTTTGTCATAGGTGGGCTATTTCTGGATAGTATCTAAGAGTGTCTCACTATCATATGCCACCAGATGACTTTGTTGAGTGAGAACTGTGCCTACAACATAGTTAGATGTGTCAGTCTCAATATAAAATGGTTGTTACAGATCAAGAAAGGATATTACTAGATTTGAGCACATGTGATGCTTTAGATTATTGAATTCTTGTTGTTGTTCCTTCCCCCACATGAAATTTTCCCTGCCACTAGCCTGGGTCACCTGGTTGAGGGCCCATGCAATATGGGAGAATCCCAAAACAAATAGTCAGTCGACTTTGGCCATTCCCAAGAAGCTTCGAAGCTTAGTTAGTGTGGTCGAGGCTGGCCAGTCATGAATGAATTGGATCTTAGATGGATCAACATGTACCCCAGTCTCATCAACAATGTAGCCCAAGTATTGGACCCTGTTCATGCAAAAGAGCATTTTTCCAGGTTGGCATATAGCTTGTGATGTCATAGAGTGTTGAAAACCTATTGAATATGCCATAGGTGCTACTCCCACATTCTATTAAATATGAGGATTTCATCTAAATATACCACCACAAAATATTTGGTGAAGCGTATCAATACATCATCCATCAACCTCATGAAAGTGCTTGGTGCATTTTTCAAGCCAAAGGGAATGACCAACCATTCGAAGAGGCCTTATTTATATTTAAAGGATGTATTCCATGCATCATTTGGTTCAATGGGAACCTGGTGGTAGTGATACTTTAGGTCAATCTTGTTGAATAACTTTTCCCCCTTGAGTTTGTAAAGAAGGACATCAATCCCGGGAATTGGGTATCGGTTCCTAACTATGATTTTTTTTAAGGCTTTGTAAAAAATGCAGAGTCGCAAATTCTCATGCTTCTTCTACACTAGTACATTTAAATGTTTTGAACCTACATACAATAGATATATCTAAACAATGATACACAGATTTGCAGAGAGAATGGAAGAAAGAAGGAGAGAAATAATGAAAGAATTCTCATTAACTATATTCCACACGAAAAGAGTGAATAATTTACAATAGATATAGGATACACGAGTAAAAAATGAGCCATAGTGGTGGTCTAGAGTGATATAAACACACACCAATAGTTATGGGAGTAAACTGCCACCTAGTCAAGTCTCTCAAGCAATTACGGGAGTGAACTGCCACCTAGTTGAGTTAACTAGTCAACTAGTCTTCAATTCACTGACTGAACAAAGAGTAGTGAGGAGTTAACTTAGGAAATAAAGGGTAATGCACCAGTATGGTCATGATCCTAAGTAAATTGCACATTAGCTGGTGATGATCCAAATGTTTCATGGTGACAAAACCAATGCATCATCTAAACTCAACTCAACTAGCCAACCTGAAGTGTAAACTGAAAGAGAATATTCTCCAGGTGGAATATTCTCCCCTAAAATATAAGAGACTGAATAATGAGTAATTATGACTAATAAACAAGGAAAAACCTTAGGAATAATAAATCCTAGGTGTGTGTGAAGTAACTCCAAAAGAGTTGGTGAAGTGCAAGATACCAGATATAATAAATATGCAGAACAAAAATAAAATGGTAGAAATGGAAGAATAACAGTAATATATCCAGCATAATATCCATAATAACACAAAAATGATATAAGAACAACAATAGAAATAGCACTTTGATTCAGAAATCAATGTTCATAGGCCTCTTCAAGGGAGCAACCTCTAATCGAGCAATGCTCTGTTACAATAATCTCCAAGATAGGGTTTTCATACCCTTGACCCTTATTTATACTAAATATGTCTATCAAGAGAAGCATCTAGAGGAAGATCCTTCTAGAAGC
>JZKD02S2272395.1:199517-217858 GCA_000966675.3 Picea glauca
CTAATAATGTCGGTTAATTGTTATGAATGTGTGAACCATGTTTCTTTTCCTTTGTATCATGAAATACCTTAACTTCGAGACAAAGTTTCCTGAAGGGTGGGTGTATGTAACAACCCTGGTTAGATAGTTGCATAGGGTTTGTTAATTATAGTTAATTAAATATTTAAATGTCTTAATGTGTATTAGTTAACTAATGATTAACTATTAATAATATTAATTAATTAATTAATTATTGTTTAATAAATGTCAATTAATTAATTAAATGATTACTTAACACATTCAAAGATTTGGGTAATGAATTAAATGGATGAATAACTTTAAAATATTTATTTAAGACTTTACGTGTGTAGGGCGGGAATGAAGCATGTGGGAAGGGATAAGGTAATAAAGGGGAGGATAAGGTAATTAATGGAGGATAGGGAGTCAGTGAATGGGGGGGAGATATGACTGGGAAGAGTCCGATGGGAGTGGATTGTGAAAATTGGGGGGAGAAGCATTATTGGGGGAGGTCTGTATTTCTGTTGGATATCTTCTCGTTTTGAGGAGTTTGGTCTGGGAGTTTTGGTGAACCATTGCAGGGGGCACCATGTTGTTGGGGGTTTTGGGCTTAGGGGCCAGGATTCCTTACGGTATCCTAGAGATAGGGAGCCAGACATGCTACTCCTAGATGGCTGGGTGGTTAGTTAGTTTTGGGCAGGGTTTGGTCAAGCATCAGGCTAGGCAAAGTAGTAGGGAGGACAACTAGATAAGCGGGAATCTAGCATCAGGCAGAGGTATTTTTATTTCTGAATTTGCTGAGTTATGTGATGACTATGTAATTTACTTCATGCTATGGATAAATTTAATTTTCTGGTAAATATTATATGCTTATACGATGATTAATGAATCACTTATGCATTGAAATAAATTTATGTTTAATTGTACAAATTTTATTAGGATTTGTTAATTAATTTATGTTTAATTATGAATTTTACTAGGCTTAATTAATTTAGGGTTTCTACACTACTCTATATTCTCCTATAGCAATGCCTCCTCGAGTGATAAAAATGACTCTAGGGTCTGCTCCACGAGGTTCATCATACATCAATTGCACTTGTAGGTTTTGCTGAGGTCCCCATCCTTCCTGAAGCTTAGCTAGCAGCAAAGGGCAGTGCGCGATGACATGCTCGAAGGAATTGCAATAACTGCAAGTTGTGTAAGGGTTCTGGCAGTCCCCCGCTAAATGTCCTAGCTGCGCGCAATTGTAACAGATTATTTTTCCTCGGCCTCAACCCATACCTCCTCCTTGTCCTCGTCCTCTGTATCCACTACGAGGATTGAAACTTCCTCTTCCTGGATAATTATACTGTGAATTGTTTCCTTCTTGGTGTACTTCACCTTGGATCTTGTATATGTCTCTTGATCTTTCGTGCATTAGGTAAAAATCCCTACAATCTCTATCATCGTGCCCTACAAACTTACAGAATGTGCAGTATAAGTTTGTAGGTGTCTAAACATACTTCTTAATATAATATCACTCATGAGGGCAATGTCGGTTTCTGCATACTTCACACCAGGGTAGGTTAACTTGCTTCAAGGGGCTCAACGCTCCTGAGGCCAAATATTCATGAAACAGAGGATAGTGTTCTTTATCATGACCTTCAGATCTACATATTACAGACCAGATATATTCTCTTTTTTCCTTCCCCTTGTTCTTCTTCATATCCTCAACCTACAGAGACAAACTAGTCAGCTGGCTCAAGATCTAGCTCATGCCTGGGCTATATTCTCCCATAGGTGTTGATTCAAGGTTCATGGTGATCTCCAAAGATTCTGCCTACAACGTAATATTATTCTGCATTAGGGGAAATATAATATGTGGTAAAAGAGCAACGATGAACCATTATTTGTTCTTCTCATCTAGGATCTTAAAAGTCAATCGACCTGTTAGGGTCTTGATTCCCTGATCGAACTACCAAACAGGTTCGACTACCTTCTGTTTGATCTCCTTCAACTGAATAATACACTATGACTCTGACTTAGGTTTTTTAAACTCTGCAACCAGTGCATTCTTGATATCATTTAGTGGCTTAGGCTACGCAATTCCGTGTACAAGCTTCATGTACCAACTCAGTGTGTGATCCTTCAACGTAGTGCTAAACTGGTTTCTCTTAACATCTTCATCGGTAATATTTTTAATGTTTCATACGACCTCTCACAGGAACAAGTGTTGATCAGGATATTCATATCCATCTCATTTGAAGATAGGGAGCCTCATCTCGTCTTCCATAGAGCTGCCTAGGTTTCCTATCTAAGTAGATGTTGAACTACTAGTAATAGTAGTCTGCGGACTCTGGTGATTCGAAATATTTTGATTACTTAGCATTTTTTAAATAATAGAAGGATTGATATTACTTACTTCGGTGGTCTGTGTGGTTCTTGATGTTTTGGGCTTGTTCTAGAAACATTCTTTAGCTTCCTCTTCTTCTTCTCTAGTGGGTTTTAAATGTTTTTCGTCTATCAGATCTGCCTCTTCTCCATTGTAGAAACCCTAGTCTCCATAGTTTTACTTGAACAGGTTCTCAAGGTGAACCCCTAGAAATAATTTTCCACTGCGCGTATGTCCAGCTTCTTGTCATTGTCACTATCTAAATTCTTGAACATTATCCTTTTTAAATCCAACCAATCTACTGTATCTTCAAGATATTCTTTTCATGCAATAAAATCTTGATTCTTAGCTTCAAAAATGGTAAAAATTTTCCTTTGGGTCCTTTGAAGAAGTATCTCTCGGCATGGCTATATGATTTTTTTCTGTCAATAAAAAATTCGGTGATATACACTCTAATGGTACTCTCGAACCAGTGATATACAACCCTTTCTACAACATTGTCGACTCTCTTAACCTTCTTAATCAACTTCGACATCCAGACCACATGAGGTCTAGATCTGATATCGAATTGGGTATCGGCTAGACTAGCTAACCACTCGTATAACTCTTGATGGATTCCTCCAAAGAAGATGTCATGAATATCGGTGAAGATGTGTCTATGCAGCCAATCTTCAGTACTTAGCTTAGAGCTCCTATTTTGGGCTTCAACAAAGTCCCTCTCTTGATCCTGTGTCCACTTTTGAATCTTTGTCTTCGATGGGATCCACCTTGACATTCCCTTACATAGATTCCTATAATGACAACGGAACCATTTTTTGGCACAGGGACAGACCCGGGGTTCAACTCTACAATAATGCACCAACAAAACCCTAGCTACTGGCCCTTTCGACAACACCTGGGAAGCAGATGCAATCTCACCCAAAGCAGCTAAGAGGGGGGTTGCAGGATAGGAATGTCTACAATCAAGTGAATATCAAGTGGATCTATCACAACAACAATACAACATTCATATATCACTGATCATCTAGGTCTATCATGTGAAACTATAGATCTGATCTAACATAAAACTACAAATAACAATATAACAATGAAAAATATCCAGGCATCAATCACACATATGACACAAAATATACGTGGTTCACCCTCTCTCTAGGGCTACGTCCATAAAACTGTTCTTATGATTTATTAAGGTAAAGCATACAATTCTTATCTGCACTCTTAGCTAGCAGTTCTTCATTCTTATTTCTCTTTCTCTCCCTTTCCTATGCACCCAGCTACAGGACTTGACCTTCGCACACAGCTGAAGATCTCACAATACAATCCTCTCCCTCCACACGAGAGATATAAAAACAATATCATACCAATACTCAATGACTAACCCCACCCAGGTCCTCTTGACCTTTATTTATACATTACAATCCCTCACCGACAGCCTTAGGTCGAAACCTAGGTGCCAAAACCCTATATACCCAAACCCTAGATACCAAAACCCTAGGTGTCTATAACCCTAGGTCAACTTGACCCGCTTTTTCCGAGCTTCGCTAGCCTGTCTTTCCTTCTTCCTCAAGCGGTGCTCCAAAGAATCCAATGATGTCTTTCTCTGCTTGTTGAGTTGTCCATGATCCTTCTTTCTTGCTGATCTATCATCCCTAATCTCCTCATCCAATGGCTTGCTTTTTCGCACTTCGCTCCATATTTCCTTCTCTTTTTCTCAATTCGACTCAGTGACAGTTACTGCGTCTCCTGCAAATCTTTCTTTTTACCTTTCCTTCCTTTCTCTTCGCTTCCTTCCATAACAAAGGGACAACATCTTTGTAGAAGTAAGATAAGTGGAAATTTTGGTTTCTAGAGTATGGATCTAGGTGTGTTTAATATAATCTTTCCTAGTTTGAAAACTAGGGCATTAATAGCTGAAAGAAGGTCTGATACCAGTAGATCTGATAAGTATAGTGAAAGATATTTTATACCTAGGCATAGAAATAATGTTTGGACTAACGAATGGATGCAAGATCCCATAAGGAATTTACTGTAGGTTATCTCCTATGATCCTATTGCGCAGTACAAAAGAGGTTGGGGATCATTTAAAAAAAAGAGAGGATTAACCCTATGTTACAGTTGCATAAAACTGAGACATCTTGCTAAAGAATTCCCTGGGAGAATACCTAGTTGTCTTTGTTGCAAAGCTCTAGACCATGAAGTGTTGGATTTCCCCAGAATGATTGCTAAGCTTGATGTAATGAATATGAATCAAGAGAACCCTAAGGAAAATCCAGAGGCTATAGCAGAACTCCAAGAAGAATCAGACAAAATATTTCTACAGATGAGAGAAACATTGAATGCCCACTGACATATTAGATTATTAGAGATATTTAAAGACAAGGAATACCTCGAAGAAAGAATAGGAGACTTCGACATTGACTATGTTCTAGATGAATAAACAAAAGTGAATTTCATGACCAATATAACTTGGGAAGATACAGGGAGGCCTGCTATGACTCCCTCATAAGGAGGAATAGGGTTATTCAAAGGAAAACTGGTAAACTTGTGTGTAAGGCTTGCCCATATACCTATAATTGTCAATGGAACTTCAACGAAGGAATATTTTGAGATTATTCAATTTATTGAGGACAACGCCCCATTTACCATGTTAATAGGAAAACCTTGGATTGACAGAGCTCAAGCCAGATGAAAGGAATAAGAAGAAGTTTTGCAGCAGAAGAAACAAGAATTAAAATATTTCATGACTAGAAAGATCGCACAATTGATTGAAGAACAGGAGAATAGATCAAATCTATTTGACACTAGAGACCCTAATGTCAAAGCTGTAAGAACACTAGAAGACCCATAGAGGACTGAATTACTTACTCTAGATAAAGAAGAGGTGTTACCCCTAAATCTTAGGAAAGAATCTCAACAGCGCACAGTGACTATGTTAAAAGAAGATAAAAATCATAATGGAGAAATCCATACCGAGTCAAAGCTCAATGAAATAAGGTCTATAAAGACAAGTAAGAAGAGGGATAAGATTGAAAATTTATAGAATATTTTAGAGGGGACTTCACAAAAATAAAATTTGTAGAATTGGAACTTCGTCGGGATATCGGAACATCAACACATGGTACTTCGCTAGAGCGAAGAAATATAGTCGTTGGGGATGATATATCCATTTGACTCCCACTCTGAACGAGTGGAAAAGCATTTACATATTGACACCAGACCATTGGACCGCACCATAATAGACAAAACAAGAGTTAATGAGGCTTCATACCCGTTACAAGAAAACCGTTGTCGAGTTGCCTACTTATCCCATTGTGCCATGCAAAGAGAACACTTTTTCTAACTAATAATTTGATCCCAAAGACTAAGTGAATTGTATATAGTGATCATTGCGCTATTGTTGTTTGTTATAGTGTCATACCTAAGTTCATTGTGACCCCGATAATTTTAATCTTGAGTGCATATGTCCAATGAGCTCACCGCAGTCGAACAATCAATAATGAAATTTCTCGTTGACTTAATGAATAAAAGAGTCATGTCATAGAGAGGAGTGTCTATAGGTGTACATTCCTCTTCGATGAGAGGATTGTTGGCCTCTTTGTCCACTTCTCGAGCTAATCCATCCTGGGAAGTAGATGAAAAGTGAGCTAAGCATAGGGATGATATCGCGAATGCTAAGTTAATCCCAAGTATACTACCCACCTATCTACCCCCTCTAAGCGGCGTGATAAATCGAGACAGTGTTCCCAAATATTGTGAGCACACCTTGGTCACTGCGTACCTCTCGAAGGGGATACATGTAGTTCATACCAGCCAAGATAAAATTGTAGCATTGAAGTTTAGTGACTTCAACCTCGACAACATGAAGGTCTATAGCACACTCGCCCCACATAAGTATCTGACCAAAACAAAAGGAAAGAATTCAAAGATAATTCCTCAATCATGGACCCATAAACTCGCATAGTCCACACTACTCAATGTCATAAATATCTCACACTTCGGATGGCACCAAGAAGTGAACACATGCATCAAACTACTATTGTCCTGTTACCATCGCGGATACTTATGGTTAAACCATCATATCACAGTGGATCCGACGTTAATCAATAGGATCATAGGGATAAGAATGCAAGGCCCTAACCCACATGATTTTTACTGGGGAAAAGGCATGGATCATGCTCTTGCACAAAATATTAAAGACAGCTATGGAGATGTCGATATGGGAACATGAGGCTATAAGGTAGCTTCTATCCAAAGCGGCATAGTTCACCTCGCCTACCAATTGATCATAGGAAATTTTGTGGGAAAGAATCGACCCACCTAAGTCACTGGTTTCATAGTCCATCTCACAGGGAAGTGTGTAGAAGGACTTCAGATGAATTGGGTGCAGTATCTGGTAAACGAGTTGGAACTGGACTATAGGGAAGCCCAAGCTCAGGGATATGAATTCCACTTTAGTTGGCTATTGATCCTGATCTCTTTCATTGCATGGGAGATGCTGGAAGGTGCAACCTTCCCAGACATCGAGTTGTTTGAACCTCTAGCCATGAAGTTCAATACACTTTGGTACTCGAATGACATGAATAAATAGTGGCAGTCAAATGTCGTGTTCCATACATATTACAACTAGTTGAAGGTATCCATCCAGTCCCAACCTCATATGAATCCAAATACCCTCCACAGGTTTCAGCCCTTAATGACCGCCAGCAGACCGCCATTTTATTTACATCACAACGTGCATAGATGGACATAAACAAAAACTGTAATCATACTACAAGTTGGTGGAGGATGACTTGGAAGAGATTACCAAGGAATGGTCAGTGGGCCTCCTTGTTCCAACGGACCCTACGGAGATTTTTGATGTTGACAGCCCAAAAAAAACACAGGATACACCTGAACCTAGAAAGATAAAGAAGATCGAAGAGGTTCATGATTTAGATAACACATCCATGAATATCGCTTCCATATCAATAGAGAAAACAGGATATGGTAGAGAGATAGATGGTGCATACGTTGAATAGAATAAAGGCTATGTTAAACCGCCTAGAAATGAGGAGGACCCCTCAAAGAAAACGAAGGTTTTCCCACTAAAACCCTCATCTTGGGAGAAAGTGAAAGCAACCAAGACCAAATTTGAGACCACCCTCATCTAAGATGAATTTGACTTGATCGTCACATCACTGAACAATGCTTCACTGGAGATAGAAGAAAAGAAAGAAGCTCAACAGGAAGAGATATACAGTCGGATCAAGGTTGAACTCCAAGGGGTGCAGTAGGAATTACAGTCCAGCTACGCAGTTTCCAATGCTCCTCTGTCAGCAGGAACAATAGAAATAGGTGATGAGCCAGCTCAGCTACATCGCATCGTTGATATAGTTGAATCTCACCTTCGACGAGCTCAGGAAGAGATAACACAAGCCACCTACGCTTTAGCACAAGTACAAAAAGACCTTGAGGAGAAATGTAGTGCTACAGAATGGGAAAAGAATTCTCTGCAAGAGAAGTGGGATGAATGAAAAGCATAGTTACAACAAAGAAAGGAACAGTTGCTCACCAAGAAACTCGAATTAAAGGAAAGGGTCACTAAAGCACTTCGCTCTGTGACAGTTGTTGAAGTAAAGGCTGAAGAACAAGTTCCATAGCAGGTGGAACAACTTGAATAGGTAATCCAACATCTCCAACAACGCATAGAAGACTTGGAGCTCTGCACTATGCCCGAGACCCCTCAAGATGTAAGAGACCTAAGGGAAGAAACTTCCCGTGGTGCAGTTGACACACTAAAATATCTTGAGTTGGAGTGAAAGAAGCTGAGTAACCGGAGTACCCAGACATATGAAAACCTCACTGATAACCCAGAGTTACAGGTGCTAGAGTCCCAGATACAGGAAGCAAAGTAGCATGCAGACACACTACAGGAACAGCTGAAAGCTCTGTCATCTGTAGATAGAATGAAGAGGTATCAGGAGCAACACACCGCCCAAAATCAAATCCATATGATTCAAAGTAGAGTGATGGAATTTACTCAATGGCTTCAAAAGATACAAGATAAGGCCCGCCGATTATTTAGAGAGGTTGAAAGCCGAGGAGAAGAGCTAGAAGAGGTTGTCATTGTAGTAGAAAAATGCCTAGAAGGGCCCGTGAAAAACACAGTGATTAAGGCATTCACCGAGAAAGAGGCTACAACAAAGAAACAAGTCGAAGTAGCTCAAGCCAAGATCAAGGAATTCGAGGCATAAAGGATCGGACACGAGTGGATCGGGACGAGTCATAGGTGATTGTTGGGGGCCTGTTGGACCTTGACCAAGTTTTGGGAGATTCTTGGTCATAGTGACCTATTTTGGGACTTCAACAAACTATCGAAGGAGGAGCATAGGATGAAGCAAATATGAAGGGATCTCGACCCACTTTTAGGTCCTTTTTGGGTTTTGGGGATAATGTAATGGGATTGGGATGTCAGACCATGGGTTTTACCCATGTTTAGGCTTATTTTCTAAAGTATAAATAGAAATCTAGGAAATGTAGAAGAAGGAGAAGTAGGCTAGTAAGCTAAGTGATAAAGGCTAAGTTCTAGTGTGGATTGTAAGGGATTTGTGCATTTTTTGTAAAACTTGCAGAGCTGAGTGCAAGTCCTTGTGCGAGATTGTATAAGGATTGGTGTTGTAACGCAAGGAAGAAGGATCTAGCGAGCTACACAAATCTTTTGTCCTATGTAGAGTAAGGGTTTTGAGGCTCTATGATTGTAATCGATTGACTGAAGACTATAAAGAAGAAGAGTTGGTGGATGTATCCCTAGGGAGGGGGTGAACCACACAAATCCTATGTTATGATGCTTTGTGCTTTGTCTTATGTGATTTACATGTTATTTGCTAAGTTCTTGGATGTATTTGGATAAATCTACTTATGTTGTGTGCTTATTAGATGTGAGAATGTTAGATCTAATATATATGGTTATATTTAGTGCCTGATATACTCAATATAATATATTTTCCTATGCTAAGTGCTTGAATATAGTATATTAATGTGAGTACTACAAAGATCTAATCTATTAGCGAAGTGGATATTGCTTACATATTGAGGAACTAAAGGTGTTGAGTGCTTTATTAAGTGTTAGAATCACAGATTTGTGTCCCAGCTAAGGTTGCAAACACCTGAGTCTTGCAACCACCCCTGTCTCTACCTCATATGAGAATTCATCTTCTTCACAAGTGTTTTCGAAAGGGTCAGTAGTTAGGGATTTTTTGGTGTGTTGTTGTATCGTTGAACCCCGATTCTGCCCCTGTGCCAACACAAGCCAAAACAACATTGTTTAGCGCTCCAAAATGGCACTGAAAGTACAACAAGATGTCTTGACATGAAAAAATAAAAAATAATCCAGTTGGATTGGGTGAGAGGCCACCAGTATCCACCTGAAAGATGTGTAGGGCTTCATACAGCCCCAGAAGTGTAGAACCCACATTTACAAAGAAGTACAGAAGAACTTGTTGAGATAAAAATGAACTAGAGGAGCCAATTGGAATAGGTGGGTCTCCATCAATATCCACTTGGATCGATTCCCCCCCCCTTAGAAATAAATGGTCTCTATTTTATTGATTTCCCCCATCAGGTGAGGAAACTTCTTCTAGATTTGGCCCCAGGTGAGCCACTTGCCTTGGTGGAGGAGTTTCCCTGCCTTGACAACTCGATAAAGTTGGATCCTCTACTGGCGAGTGCCCTTAACCTGTGTGTCCACTATATTCTTAGTGGATGCTTGTTCCATGCATTTCGGGTTGATATTTGTTGGTTTGAATTGTTCTATGATCTATGAGGTGTCCAATGTTGGTGGAAAATATGGATGAAGGAGGTCCACATTGAACATTGGGTGCAGGCCAAGGAAAAGTGGAGTGTTGAGCTCAAAATCATTACTACCCACAACCTTGGTGATAGTGTAAGACCCATAGAGAAGTCGAAGGAGATTCTAATGGGACCTTTTGAAACACTCCTTTTGCAAATGTAACCAGACTTTGTCTCCAACTTGAAACTAGTGTAGTACCTTGTGTTGATCATGGTGTTGCTTGTACTTGGCATTGGATTTCTGCAAAATATCTTGGACCTATTGGTGGATGTGCTGAATTTTCTCAATGAATCTGGTGGATTTTTTGGTCTCAGACTGAACATGGGAAGAGTCTATCTATGTGGTGGAAATAGGTAGTACAACATCAATGGTACCCAAGGATTGGAATCCTAGCCCCACCTAAAATGGGCTATGGTCGGTGGAGTTATGAAGAGACATTTTGTAACTGTGTCGAACATAGGGGATACTTTCATACCATGTACATGAATTCTTAGATTTGTACATGTGCACAATCATTCGATTTCCAAACTCTATTTGGTTGTCTATTTGTGGGTGGAAAGAAGTGGATTTAGTGAGCTTGGTATCCACCAGTGACCAGAGACTCAACCAAAATTTGTTGAGGAACCTGTTGTATCGGTCAGAGATGATGGTATGTGGTATCCAAAAATGGACCCAAACTCATTCGAAGAAGATATTGAAAGTATTTTCCATTGTGATATTATTATTGTAGGCTGTGAGGATGGCCATCCTCAAAAACCGATCAACGAACACAAATACGCAAGCATTTCCTTACTTGGTGGATGGAAGGCCAGACATGTAACTCATCGAGATGGATTCCCAAGACTTATTGAGAGTAGGAAGAGGGGTGTGTAAGCCTTGCTTATTGATGGTTTCCTTGGAAATGGAACATGCAGTGCAAGATATGATATACTTGTTGACATCATGTCAAAGTTTTGGCAAATAAAAATGTTTTTTAAGAACGACCACAATTTTCTCCATGCCAAAATGTCCTTCCATCCAACTGTAGTGGGATTCCCAAATAATATTTGCATGCTCTCTTGTAGGAACACAGAGATAGCCTAGATTGCATAATAGACCATCCTGAATGTGAAAATCAATGACCATCTCTCCTATATACAAGAGCTGATAGGTGGTGGAAAACTCTGGATCTTGTTGATAAAGTTGGGGACACTCAAATGCATCATGTCCATAGGAATGGAGCATAGTGGTGAGGGAATACACCAGAGGTTGACTGAGGTAGTCATCGACATGATTTGAGATCCTTGTCTTATATTTGATGTTGAGATGGAAATGTTGTAGGGAGGTGGACCCCTTATGATGGAGGTCGTTCTACAATTTCCCCTATGTCTATATGAACTATAGAGGCTTGTGATCAATGTGGATGATTGTCTCCTTTCCCATAATGTAATGTTTCCATTCAAGAAATGATTGTACAATGGAATAAATATGTTTGTCATAGGTGGGCTATTTCTGGATAGTATCTAAGAGTGTCTCACTATCATATGCCACCAGATGACTTTGTTGAGTGAGAACTGTGCCTACAACATAGTTAGATGTGTCAGTCTCAATATAAAATGGTTGTTACAGATCAAGAAAGGATATTACTAGATTTGAGCACATGTGATGCTTTAGATTATTGAATTCTTGTTGTTGTTCCTTCCCCCACATGAAATTTTCCCTGCCACTAGCCTGGGTCACCTGGTTGAGGGCCCATGCAATATGGGAGAATCCCAAAACAAATAGTCAGTCGACTTTGGCCATTCCCAAGAAGCTTCGAAGCTTAGTTAGTGTGGTCGAGGCTGGCCAGTCATGAATGAATTGGATCTTAGATGGATCAACATGTACCCCAGTCTCATCAACAATGTAGCCCAAGTATTGGACCCTGTTCATGCAAAAGAGCATTTTTCCAGGTTGGCATATAGCTTGTGATGTCATAGAGTGTTGAAAACCTATTGAATATGCCATAGGTGCTACTCCCACATTCTATTAAATATGAGGATTTCATCTAAATATACCACCACAAAATATTTGGTGAAGCGTATCAATACATCATCCATCAACCTCATGAAAGTGCTTGGTGCATTTTTCAAGCCAAAGGGAATGACCAACCATTCGAAGAGGCCTTATTTATATTTAAAGGATGTATTCCATGCATCATTTGGTTCAATGGGAACCTGGTGGTAGTGATACTTTAGGTCAATCTTGTTGAATAACTTTTCCCCCTTGAGTTTGTAAAGAAGGACATCAATCCCGGGAATTGGGTATCGGTTCCTAACTATGATTTTTTTTAAGGCTTTGTAAAAAATGCAGAGTCGCAAATTCTCATGCTTCTTCTACACTAGTACATTTAAATGTTTTGAACCTACATACAATAGATATATCTAAACAATGATACACAGATTTGCAGAGAGAATGGAAGAAAGAAGGAGAGAAATAATGAAAGAATTCTCATTAACTATATTCCACACGAAAAGAGTGAATAATTTACAATAGATATAGGATACACGAGTAAAAAATGAGCCATAGTGGTGGTCTAGAGTGATATAAACACACACCAATAGTTATGGGAGTAAACTGCCACCTAGTCAAGTCTCTCAAGCAATTACGGGAGTGAACTGCCACCTAGTTGAGTTAACTAGTCAACTAGTCTTCAATTCACTGACTGAACAAAGAGTAGTGAGGAGTTAACTTAGGAAATAAAGGGTAATGCACCAGTATGGTCATGATCCTAAGTAAATTGCACATTAGCTGGTGATGATCCAAATGTTTCATGGTGACAAAACCAATGCATCATCTAAACTCAACTCAACTAGCCAACCTGAAGTGTAAACTGAAAGAGAATATTCTCCAGGTGGAATATTCTCCCCTAAAATATAAGAGACTGAATAATGAGTAATTATGACTAATAAACAAGGAAAAACCTTAGGAATAATAAATCCTAGGTGTGTGTGAAGTAACTCCAAAAGAGTTGGTGAAGTGCAAGATACCAGATATAATAAATATGCAGAACAAAAATAAAATGGTAGAAATGGAAGAATAACAGTAATATATCCAGCATAATATCCATAATAACACAAAAATGATATAAGAACAACAATAGAAATAGCACTTTGATTCAGAAATCAATGTTCATAGGCCTCTTCAAGGGAGCAACCTCTAATCGAGCAATGCTCTGTTACAATAATCTCCAAGATAGGGTTTTCATACCCTTGACCCTTATTTATACTAAATATGTCTATCAAGAGAAGCATCTAGAGGAAGATCCTTCTAGAAGCGAAAGATTCTATTCGGTATTCTTACATATGCCTTATTTATTGAAAGGCCTTATTAATATTGACCTTTATTACATATGAATATATTGATCTACCTATGTGTAGGTTAGGTCCCTAACATGTACACCCCATTAAAAACAACCTTGTCCTCAAGGCTTGATATGTGGAAACTACTGCGGAATGGTAGCTAGTTCCCAAGTGGCATCTGTTGGAGTCGTATCTTTCCACTGGACTAGCACTTCCTTGATGGTTCTTTGATGCAGGCGAAGATCACGCTGGTCTAAAACTACTTTTGGTTGTAGCCAAATGGATCCTTCTTTAGATAACTCAGGAAGGCTGGTTTGAATTTAGCACCTAGTTCCAATCACCTTCTTTAAGCATGAAACATGAAAAACTGGATGTAGCTTCGACTGAATGGGTAGAGCTAACTGATATGTGACTTGTCCCACATTATTGAGAACTGTATAAGGACCATAAAATTTGGGCACTAGCTTTTGACAATGCTCGACCTTGAGGGAAGTTTGCTTGTATGGTTGTAGTTGCAAAAACACTTGATCTCCTTTTGCAAATTGACATTCAGAGCGACCTTTATCTACTTTTTGTTTCATGTGATTCTGTTCCATGACCAAGTTCTCTTTAAGGGTACGAAGAATATCCTCTCGAACTGTAAGTGTTTGGTCAACCACCCGGACCTTCGAGGTACCTGGTAAGTATGAGAGAACTGAAGGTGCCCTCTGTCCATATATTTCTTCAAAAGGAGTCGTGCGAGTAGTTGTATGGTAGGAAGTGTTGTACCACCATTTGGCTAAGGGTAGCCATTGAGCCCACTAATGTTGTTTTCAAGAGGAAAAATTCCTCATATATGTTTCCAAACACTTGTTGACAACTTTTATTTGACCATCAGTCTAGGGATGATAAGTTGTGCTGAGATGTAATTGGGTGCCATGTAGCTTAAACAATTCTTGCCAAAAATTGCTTGTGAAATTTGGGTCACGATCAGAAACAATAGAGTGTGGCATGCCATGAAGCTTGAATACCTGGTCCATGAAAAGTTGAGCCACCATGGATGTAGTAAATGGGTGTTTAAGAGCGCAAAAATGAGAATACTTGGAAAGGCGATCCACAACCACCATTATGACTGATTTATTCCCTGATTTGGGTAAGCCAGTAATAAAGTCCATAGAGATATCCTTCCAATTAGCAGGTGGAATCAGAAGCAGTTGTAGTGTGCCTGGATATTTGACTGTTTCTCCCTTGTTGCATTTACACACCTCACATTCAACGACAAAATTACAGATGTCCTATTTCATACCATCCCAAAATAAGAATGTTTGACCCTGTCATATGTTTTGGTGAACCCTGAGTGCCCCACTGTGGGTGTAGTATAAAGTTCAGAAAGTACCATGGATTTAAGCTTTGATTGTTTACTTAAATACAAACGACCATTGTATCGAAGCTCATCTTGGAGCCAAGAGTACCCTGGGGGAGCAGAAGCCTTGGTGTGCAATTGATGGATTAGATGTGAACTTTTGGGATCTTGAAGCCATTCCTGGAACACAACTTAGAGCCAATCAGTTATAATGAAGGAAAGAGAAAAAAGGGATCCTTCTTCTTCATATTTTCGGGATAGTGCATCCACCACTACATTGTATTTTCCTTTCTTGTAAATGATATCATAATCATAACCAAAGAGATTAGTCTCCCATTTTTGTTTCTCCTAGGAGGAAATGCGTTGTTCCAGAAAGTACTAGAGGCTTTGATGGTCTGTCTTAATTTGGAAGCATTGGCCCAAGAGATAAGGGTGCCACAGATCAACGACATGCAAAATAACCAACATTTCCTTTTCATAAATGGGTTTTCCCATATTCCTTTCAAACAGTTGCTTGCTAGTGAAGGCCAAAGGTCGACCCTATTGCATAAGGACAACGCCGATTCCTTTCCCCGAGGCATCACATTCCAACACAAAGGTCTTTGTGAAATCAAGAAGGGCCATAACTGGAGTGGTGCACATGGCCGTCTTCAAGGTTTGAAAAGCTTGAGCAGCGGTTGGAGTCCAAGTGAAAGAGTTCTTTTTTAGGAGAGTAGTGAGAGGTGATGGAATCTTTCCGTAGTTCTTAACAAACTTGCGATAATACCCTGTTAAGCCCAGAAATCCACACAAGATTTTGAGAGTCTTTGGGTGTGGCCAGTCTTGCATAGCTTCAATCTTTTTTGGATCCACCTTGACGCCAACCTTGCCAACCACATGACCCAAGTATTATACTTTTGAGGCATCAAAAGCACATTTAGACTGTTTCATGAGAAGTTGGTGCTGGGAGAGGAGATGGAGAACTTGATCCACATGGGTAATATGGTCTTTCTAGGTTTTTATATAGATGAGGATATCATCAAGGAAAACTAAGACAAAATGATAGAGCAAGGGACAGAAGACATGATTCATGAGGTTTTGGAAGGTGGAAGGGGAATTACACAAGCCAAAGGGCATGACCAAAAAATCATAGTGGCCCTCATGAGTGCGAAAGGTCATCTTGGGAATGTCTACCTCTTTCATACGTATCTAGTGATAGCCTGAGCGAAGATCAAGTTTAGTAAAGAATTGGGTGCCACTCAATTCGTCTAGGAGGTCATCAATGACAGGAATGGGAAATTTGTCTTTAATGGTCAGTTTGTTGAGGGAACGAAAGTCGGGACACTTTCTCCAAGAACCCTCTTTCTTTAGAGCCATGACTACAAGAGAAGAGTAATGGCTCGTACTAGGGTGGATAATTCCTGCATTAAGGAGTTCCTGGACAATTTTCTCAATTTCATTTTTTTGTGAAAAGGGGTGGCGATATGGATGAATATTGGGAGGAAGGCTTCCAGGTACAAGGGGAATGGAATGATCATGAACACCATGGGAAGGAGGGAGTCCTTGGGGAGTGGAAAATACCATTTGATGTTTAGAAAGGATAGCTTGGAGGTCATGTGACACCAGGGGTGTCTATGTTGCTTGTATGGCATGGAGTTGGGAAATGACACTAGAATGACCTTTTTTGTGTAGATTTTCCATGCGATGGGAAATAATGAACTCAAGTGAACCGACAATGATGCCTTGGAATTTATATTGGTGGCCTTCCTTGTTGAATTGCATGGCTAATGCCTTAAAATCCATGAGAATAGGACCCAAATTTCTTAGTCATTCTGCACCCAACGCAATGTCACAACCACCCATATCGATAGCAAAGATATGGGATTTTAGGTGGTAGTCACCGATTTGGAGACACATTTTCACAGTGCCCTCCACATTTCATGGAACCAACATTGGCAATCATGATTTGGAAATTGTTGACAACATGGATGTAGCAATTAGTTTTTTGGGCAATGCAGCGATGAATAAAATTATGGGTGCTTCCACTATAAACCAGAATGATGACCTTCCGATGCTTGATGTAATCGATTAACTTGAGGGTTTGGGGAGTGGAAAATCTAGTGAGAGCATTGAGGGAAATGACGGGTTCTACTTCAGGATGATCTGAGGGAGGGGTTATGTCAGTGATTTCAGGTGACTCAGACACAAGGGGAGTTTCAACATCCTCTTTTGAAATATCCTCAGAGATGGCCATAAAAAGATTTTATTCCTTACACTTGTGGCTCGAGAAATATTTTTCATCACAATTATAACAAAGCCCTTTGATTTGGCATTCAGCCATTTCAGCCCTGGTCAATTTTTGGATCTTTAATGGGGCAGAGGGAGCAGTGGAAGTGACGGGTTTAGGGCGAGGGATAAAGGAGGGTTTTTGGTTTTGAGATGATACAACCTGTTGTGATTCTTTATCTCTTTTAGTATACTCCACCCAAGTCGAGGGTCGAGCCATGAGGACATGGGCCCGAATCTCCTCCTTGAGGCCACTGATAAAACACTCGAAAGAAAGCATCAGCCATGCCCTTTGTTCGAAAAGCCAGGTGCTCAAAGGCAACTATGAAGTCTTCTACTGTTCCGAATTGTTTTAACTTTTTCAATTGGCCCAAATGGTTGGTGTTCATGTCAAAGCGTTCATAAAGATCAGTCACAAATTGGGTCTAAGCAATATACCCTCGACGGGAAGTTTTTCTCAATTGCCACCATTGCCAACATTCTTGATCTAGATGGAGAACACCATACCAGAGTTTGTCCAAGTCATCTATGATGTCATATAAAGAGAAATAATGTTCCATTTGGGTTACCCAACTAGTGGGGTTTGAGCCATCAAATTTTGTCACATCCACCCGCAGAAGGCATAGGTCACGTTGAAAGTGATGGTGCTGAAATGTATGGGAATGGGAGGAATGTTCTCCTTCAGTCTTTGGAGATGCTTAAGAGAAATGGCCATCTGTAGGGATCTTTAGTTTAGTGCAGAGGGATGCAAAGACATATTCAAGGTGGGTGGTTAGTTCTTGTTTGACTTCCTCCATGGAGGAATTCATGGTTGTATTGATGGATGAATCAATGGAGGCAATAGTAGCACTAAGTTGTTTCACTTCTTTTTGGGTCTCGAGGAAACCAGATTGCAAGGTGTTGAAGCGAGTTTCCAGATCTTGGCTACGAGTATGGACCATGAGGATGGGTGAACTGAAAAGGGGTGGGCAGGGTCAATTTTTTTTTTCGAAAAATGATATGGATGAATGTGATAAGGGTGGAGAGATGAGTCCAATGGAATAGGTCTCAAATAATGGTGAAACAATTTCCATACTTTGTTTTTTTTTTTTACACCTACAGAGTTATACTCCGGTCTTAAGAATACTATAGTGATGAAATCCCCAAATTATTAACCAGAAAGAAATGTGTATTTACTTGGCAACCTGAACACAGTTGCACGGAAATAGATATGATCTG
>JZKD02S2272395.1:244332-278795 GCA_000966675.3 Picea glauca
AGTCTCCTATATATACCAAGGAGACATTTTCATTTTGAATCATCTTGTACTTGAACATTTAAGTGGGGTAAATGGAGGTTTCCCCCTCGAAGAGGCTTATTATCTGAAATTATCTTTTTTTCAAGGCGTTGAGTACTTTTTTTGAGCTTTTTCTATGCTATATTAATATTTGGTTCCTAACAGAATTAATGCAAGTATGTGAACCACTTTTTATGGAGATCATTCTGCAATTTTCCTTGTGTCTGTATGAACTGCAGTGGCTTATGATCAGTGTGGATGATTGTCTTCTTCTCAAGAATGTAATGTCTCCACTAGCAACAGGCTTGCACAATGAAGTACATTTCTTTGTCGTAAGTAGGGTACTTACGGACAACATATAATAGTGTCTCACTATGATAGGCCACTGGATGGTCGTGATGAGTGAGAATGACACCCACAACATAGTCTAAAGCATTTGTCTCAATATCAAAGGGTTGTTGTAGGTATGGTAGTGAAAGTACTGGGGCTGAGCACAAGCGTTACTTCAAATCATCTAACTCTTATTCTTGGGACTAGACCCATGCAAATTTTTCCTTAACACCACCCATGGTTATTTGGCTGAGGGACCATGCAATATGGGAGAATCCCAACATGAACCTACGGTAGACATTGGCAAGGCCCAAGAAGCTCCAAAGCTCAGTGAGTGTGGTTGGGGCTGGCTAGTCACAGATGACTTGGATCTTGGATGGATCCACATGTATGACATGATGATCAATGATGTATCTTAGGTAATGGACCCTGTCCATGCCGAAGGAGCATTTTTCCAAGTTGGCGTATAGCTTGTGCTGCCACATGGTGTGTAGAACCTGTTGAATATGCTGCAAGTGTCCAGCCCAAGTCTTGTTGTAAATGAGAATGTCATCTAGATACACCACTACAAAAGTATTGGTGAATAGTTTCAGGATATCATCCATCATCCTCATGAAAGTGGCTGGAGCCTTTGTCAAGCCAAAGCACATGACCAACCATTCAAAAAGGCATTCCTTTAACTTGAAGGTGGTCTTCCATAAACCTATTTGTTCTATCAGGACGTGGTGGTAGAGAAACTTTAGATCAATCTTACTGAAGTATTTGGCCCCTGTGAGTTGAGCAAGGAGGTCATTGATTCGAGGAATCAAGTACGGGTTTCTGACTATGATTTTATTCAAATCCTGGTAATCAATGCAGAGTCACCAGGTTCCATCTTTTTTCTGTACCATCACGATTGGGATCTCACAAGGTGATGACTTGGGACATATGTGGCCCTTGTGGAGGAGTTCTTGGATATATCACTTGATATCCTCATTCTCTAACAGAGAGTGATGATAGACTGGCCCATTGGGTAGTGGTGTGTCGGGGGTCAGATAGATGGGGTGCTTGACCTGGCAACGCAAAGGTACCCCGGTAGGTGAGGAGAAGATATCTGAGTATTCTGCCACGAACTTATCTATTTGATTTTGTTGTATGGAGAGTTTGATCGTAGAGACCCTATATGTGCCTATGATATTTCACTTATTTTGAGAGAAAATCATGAAGAAGACAAACTTCCCCGTCTAAGAGATGACCTTACTGCATCTCTTAGTGAAGATAAATGAAAAAACACTAGGTGGGACTACCTAGAGTATCCTGTACAATTTCATGTTCAAAGTAATAATAACACTATGAGGCCTAGACTCATATACAACATGATGTTTCCATAAATAAAGTTGTCCCAAAATAACATCACAAACTTTGACAGGAGAAGCATCATACAATACCTCATCTTTGAAGGGCTTGATGTCATATGAAAGTCGACTCTGTTGGCTGACGCGGAGATCACTTCCTTAGCGAAGCCATTCAATGGTGTAGGGTTGTGGGTGCGACATTGTCGATAGGGCCAACCGCTTGATGAACTCTGCTGAGATGAGGTTTTTCTAGCTACCACTATCAATGATGAAGTGCAGCGGGGTTGTTTTTACCCACATCTATGAATGGAAGAGGTGCTCTCCTTCTTCTGGCTCATTTGGTTCACCAGGATGGAGCTTGGTGGCACCAACGGTAGCACTGGGATACACATCAATGATACATATTCTCCTTTCTAGTTCTGTCTCAGAGTTAGGACCTACATATGATTCAAAGGCTTTCACTTCGACCACCAGTGACTGCTTTGAGTGACAGTCAGTAGTATTATTCTAAGGGATCTTATGGAAGTCGCACCACTTCCTGATATCTTTCTTTGTCTTTTTGGTGTCCTTATTTGTTTGTGGATTGGATTGGTTGTTCTAATACTATCCATATTTTCTCTGTACTTTGTTTTGTCGGTTGGGGCTGCCCTTTCCTATATTTTTTTTTAGGGGTTCCCAGGCCCAAATTTCCACACCTTTTTCTTGAGCTTCTACTCAATTTGGACGACATATTGGTAGGTCGCGCCCAAGGATGAGATGTTCAGAAATTACATTTTGGTATGGATGTATTTATGAAGAGCACTACAATACTTTAGCACTAGATGTCACTTTGAATATTCGATACCTAGCTTGGTGCGCAAGGTATGGAAGATATTTGTGAAATATGGCACTACTTGGTATCTTTCTTGCCGTAGTGTGGTCCATTTGGTATAGAAGTCATCATAACTTCCGACAGGGTAGTATTGTTCCTTAATATCATCCCTGAAGGATTCCTAGGTGGTCGTGACTATATATAATGAGGGTTCCTCTGTTTCCTTTTTCTCACATAAAGTTTCCCACCAATCTTTGACATGGGGAATGACTTTGAGGAGTGCAAAAGTAAGTTTTTCTCTATTCGAAAAATTATGGACAAAACAATACCCTTCTAGTAGATTCAACCACTTGTCTACAACATCTGCATCTATATCACCTTCAAATATATGAATATTGAAGTTTCTTTGTACTTTGAAGGGGGCTGCACCTTTTCTCGAAGAAGATGCGTCGCCTGTTGGTAGCCATTGAAGGATTTGCATGAAACTATCCATCATATCGTTCCTCTATTGTGTGCGGGATTCCTCAATCAAAAGTTTGAAATGATCTCTTGTTCTACCATGAGAGGTCGCTTGGGTGTGTGAGAGATTTTGTCCTCAAGAGAAACAATATCGAGACCCAACTCTTCGTACTCTGACCTTGTTGGGGACATGCATTAAGATGACAAGGACCATGCCACTCTGATACCCCTGATCTGGATTTTATGAGCAAAATTAAATGACTACAGATTATTAACAAGTGCTTAACACAAAATAAAAGAGATATAGTAAAACTAGTTTTCTATTCAATAAGGAAATAAGATGAAACTGTAAAATGTAGCAGAAACAAGCTTGTTGGAACGGTGGTGGCTTATCTATGAGAAGAGATGTGGCATCTATGCTCATTCAGAAGAAGATGATTACAATGAACCTTTGAAGGCCTTTTTACAATAAACAAGAGTGCCAAAATCCATAGACATCCAAAAACCTAACCTTAGGATATGAAGTGTCAAAAGTCATGTGGGCCCCGTTTGGGTAGGTTAGTACATCAACTTTCTGGGGTCATAACTTTTGCATACGATCTTTGTTTTAGGTGTATGATATCCCATTGGAAAGGTATCGTCGAGGATATTCATTTTGGGGAAAATATAAAAGGAACTTTAATATTTCTCTCCGTTTTCCCCAAAAAAATCATTTAGGGTCTCAAAACGACTTTGGAAGTGAGAAACTGCTAAAAATAGTAAATTACCAAAATTGCTAGAAAATTGTTTTGAACCAGTTGAAAAAGGTGGGTGGCCACTGATATCCACCTGGATCAAGAATGGAAAACCAGTTAGTACAACTTTGGCCATCCATTTCAAATTAACTAAGGAAATGTGTCCCAATACACATGAGGAGATATAATACATCAACTATTGGAAGATTGATGTATGTGATGGTTTGCACAAGACCAGATATTGCACATGCAATAAGAGTTGTGAGAAGGTATATGAAAAATCCATGTAAAGAACATTGAGAGGAAGTAAAATTGATGCTCAGGTATCTTGTTAAGAACCTGAATACTTGCATACAGAAATACCACAAAGATTCAAAGAACAATATAGAAAACCACACTTTATTATTACCAAACCCTAGAGGTAGGGAAACACCATAAAATGGATCCTATTATGGAAGGGATCCTCTCCTGTTCACTTGCCTCTTCAAGGGGGCTTCCTCCTATTGAGATACCGCTCCAAATACAATACTTCTCTTCATGTCTCATTACATTGCTTGAACCTGTTATATAGTGATACCATCACCTAAAAACATTCTAGAGGAGGAATATTATAGAAGTAGAACCTTCTAAGAAGTACTCTTACATTTACTATATCTAACTACCCATTTATTATATCTAATTACTATAGTGGGATTTATTTAATAATATAGTGGACCTAGTCCACCTTACATTGAATGGGCTCCACTATTATCACTATGGTCCCTCTGGGCCCCCAATACTACCTCTCTAGTTACCTAACATCCCATCCCTCTTATGAGAGCATTTCCCTCAACGCTTGATGTACAACCATATACCAGGGTCCCATGGATAATTGTGGACCATAATGTTAAAGAAGAATAGAGAACCAAGGTCCCATGTAGAAAGGAAAACCATGATGTCGAAGTAGTCCAACCACCATTGTAAGTCCAGGTCCCATACCCAAGTGCTCATGTGAACTCCCCGTGGAATATTTTGGAACCCAATAACCTACTCAAAATAATGCTCCAAAGACTAACACCTGTCATGTGGATCCAAATAAGAATATCCATCCACATAGTGGAAAAGGGGAGTAGAAGAATCTGGAAGGAATAATTCTATTGTAGAATATGTAGGATGGACACTGGTAATAATCATTGGATCTCAATTTGTTACATTGATGCTCTTTACATAAGGTGGATTAGAGTCATCAAATAAAATATGAAAGTGGTTGTCATCCCAAAAATGACAACTATCCATATACCAATCATCACAATCGGCCTCAAAATCATACCAAGCATATATTTCTTGATTATATTCATCCTGGATGTTCTCCATAAGAAATATCTCCTCCATGCTATCCAATTAATCTTGAATACTACGAAAAATATCATTTAGGCCCTTTGCAAGGCCATGAAATCTAGCATCCAATGTGTCATACAATTGGGATTAGAATGCTTCAGTAATTTGTAGAATTTATTTGAGGGTTTGAGAGGAAATATCCATGTGAGCACCTGATGAACTCTTCCATCCCAATTCCATCATGAAAAAACCCAAAAAATATAACAATAAGTTACGACACATAATCGTGGCTTTTTCTGGGAAAACCCTAAAAAATAGTTGAATTTAAAATGCTCATAACTTCGCTTCCTGGACTTCGTTTCAGCTAATTTGTTTTTTGAAATTGGCTGAAATTGTGAGAGGAACTCAGATCTGTAATTTGTTTGGGAAAATTCATCCTCCAACTACTACATAAATAAAAAAATTGCGCCGTTGTCCGCGGAAAAAATCCTAAAAGATTGCAGATTTTAAAACTTCAATATCTTGACTTCCCGAACTCCGTTTGAAACAAAACAAAATTTCAACTTGGTTTTTTTTCTAAGAGGAACTCATATATACAACCCGTTTCAAAAAAAAATTCATATAAATATACCAAAATGTTATGGAATGTCACGACCCACTTTTTTCTTCTCCGAATGAAAAAGAAAAAAAAAATCTGCAAAAATAAAAAATATTTGCCCACAATGACTGTCAAGGAAAGTGATTTGATACCACTTGTTAAGAACGTGAATAATTTCATACAGAAATACCAAAAAGATTCAAAGAAAAATATATAAAACCACACTTTATTATTACCAAGCCCTTGAGGTAGGGCAACACCATACAATGGATCCTATTATGGAAGGAATCCTCTCCTGTTCACTTACCTCTTCGAGGGGGCTTCCTCCTATTGAGATACCGCTCCAAATACAATACTTCTCTTCATGTCTCATTACATTTCTTAAACCTCTTTATATAGTGCTACCATCACCTAATAACATTCTAGAGGAGTAATCATCTAGAAGTAGAACCTTCTAATAAGTCCTCTTACATCTATTATATCTAACTACCCATTTATTATATCTAACTACTATAGTGGGATTTATTTAATAATATAGTCGACCTAGTCCACCTTACATTGAATGTCCTCCACTATTATCACTATGGGCCCTCTGGCCCCCCACTACTACCTCTCTAGCTACCTAACATATTTGAGAGGTACTTCTACTCATGCATTCTGTTTTGGAGGTTCATACATTGTTTTATAGGGATATGTTGATTCATATATGGTAGGTGATAAAGATAGGAGGAGGAGCACCACAAGGTATTTTTTTACTATAGGTGGAGCACTACTAAGTTGGATTTTGAAAATGCAAGAGGTTTTTGCACTCTCAACAACAAAGGATGAGTATGTTGTTGCTACAGAGGCTAGGAAATAGATGATTTGGTTACAGAGGTTTATGGAGGAATTTGGAAAGAAGTAGGAGAATAGTAGATTGTACTGTGACAATGAGAGTGTCATTCATATTGAAAAGAACTCAGACTTCCATTCAAATACTAAGAATATACAGATCATGTACCATTTCATACGATCCATCTTGGAAGATGGAAATTTGAAGTTGGAAAAGATACACACTAGCCAAAATATTATAGACATGTTAACAAAGGGAGTAACCAGGGAGAAAATGAGTTCCTTCTCAGTTTAAGTTGGTATTCAAGAATGAATATGAAGATGAGAATTTTTTTAAGACCAAGAAGGAAAATAGTCCAACATATACAACAACGATGGAGTTGTTGAGATCAATCTCCAAGTGGGACATTATTGGTTATGGAGCCTAATTATCATCCTGATCTAGAGGTCTTTGTTTTCAACTATTTTTATACCCCATGAAGAATTTACACCCCATAATAATGTACACTCCTCCATGTGGGGGAGTGTAGGGGGGGGGTTACCCCCCCTGTGGGGTATGTGAGCAAACGGGTCCCTGACGAGGGTTTGGGGGATAACATTCCTCAATGGGGGTTCAGGGGAGAAGCCCCTAAAGGAAAATTTTCTTTGTAAATGTGTATTGCAATTTTATTGTAAATGTGGGTCGTTTATTATAAGGTCGTAAATCTGATGGTATAAGTTATGTTAGGGTTTTCTTCCATAGAAAGAAACCTTATTTTATGAGGAAAATGTATTGCGGCTATGAATATAGAGAATATTGTATTATGAGATAGGAGACTATGAGAGAAAGAAGAGGAAGTTACAATGGATGTGTTGTAGGTTGTATCCCTTCATTTGTTGGATAATAATAAAGGAGGGACATAACAATTTCTCTGGTTGATGTAGCCCACACTAGGTGAACCACGTATATCTGTGTCTCTATTTTATTGTGTATCTTATGTGTTTTATTTATGCACTTGTTTTATTTTATTGCTCCACGATCCTATTTTTCTAACACAAACTCTGACTCTGTCTACAAATTGACTTTGGCAAGCCAGAAAAACATTGTTTAGGGATACAAAAAGGCCCTTGAAGTACAACAAGATTTTGTGACATGAAAACATACAAAATCAGCCAGTTGGATTAGGTGAGAGACCACTAGTATCCACCTCAAATATGTGTAGGGCTTTAGACAACCTGAGAAGTGTAGAACCCACAATTACAAATAAGTACAGAAGAACGTGTTTAACTAAAAATGGATAAGAGGAGATAGTTGGAATAGGTGGGTGGCCACCAATATCCATATGGATCAATCCCAATGATGCATGGTGATGATCCCAATGTGGCATTTAGAATCCACTCAACTGATCATTTTGAAGTGTTAACTGAAGACAATATTCTCCTATAATGTAAGAAAAGTAATATTATCCCTCAACTATAGGAGATTGAATAATGAATAATAAACATAGTGAAAACCTCAAGAAAAATAAATCCTAGGTGTGTGTGAAACATATCCAACATCTTGATCTCTGCATGTGAATATTTCATGCATATTTATTAGTAAAAAATTTATCAAAATTCTAAATAATTTTTTGAAGTGTTTTCTTAAGTAGCGTGGAAAACCTATGGATGGTTGGGTACATTACAAATTGGTATCAGAGATTATGGTTGAAACACTAGAATGATATGGACTGGAACTATTGGATAGGGTATTATGGTTAAGAAAGAATATGTCTTTTCGATCTTAAAGCTTAGGAGAGATAGCATTGCAGAGACCACACAAAATCCATAGTGTCGTGCAGACAAATATCCTTTGTGAAGGATCATAGAATCTTGACCGTTCCATTTTGAAATCCAGGAGAAATCACAGCAATTGAATCAAGGATTGTCAGATAGAGGTGAATCCATAGGCTAGGAGAGATTAAGTACCAACCGTCAGATTAAATTTATTGATCACTAGTAGTTGATCGAATATAGGTGAGAGATGGAAAACTCCAGAACTTCGTCACTTTGGTGATTATTAGAAACAAGGTAGAATCATGAAATCTTGAAGGCCGAAGTCGTGAAGTCCCACTGACTAGGGATGATTTTAGGGGCTAAATTTCGCTCATGGGATATTTTTCTATGGTTTTCCCAAAAACAATATTTGTTATTCTAAAAATATTTCGCCCAAATTCTATAGGATAAAATTATTTTACCTTAAAAATCTCCAAAATTTTATACACACTATATAAAATCCGTAGAAATTTGAATATTTTTACAAAAATATTGCCAAACATTTTCTAGTTGGCATATGAAGGACTAGTAAGATCCGCCAATGTTTCTAAATTTTAAAATAAATTTCCATCCTTAAAATCATCCCTATCGCCGACCTTCCGATTTGATAGGAAGCTCCGGTGAAATCTCATTTGTTGATCATGGTTGTTGAGGAACATATACGAAATGATCTTACTCAAGCATTTTCAGATCTTGCTTGGCTAAAACAAGATAGACGGGAATATCAACCTAGATTTATAGCCATCAAACCCAACCCCATGGCTATTATGGATGGAAACTAAATAAAGTCTCCTAGGGTTAAATTAATCATGTGGACTTGTGTGTGAATTCATGGAGGCCTTATGTTAAAAGGTGATTTGTAGTATGAATCATAAGACTACACATTATATACATAGTCCTATACGCATATAGGTGAATAGAATGAAGAAAAAAATTGATTTGCTAAAGCCTTGGGGGTTTTCCCTTATAACCTTTCTACTCGAGGTAAGTAAAGATGATATAGCTAGAACATCTTGTGGTAAGTAGAATTTAGGGATTTTACAACAAAGTTTTATAACAGAGTTTTATAACTTAGGGACACCCTTCTTCTACCAAGTAATTATATAAACAAAAAAAAAAATTATGGAAAATTTAAGGTTCATTACAGATGGTATCAAAAAAAAGGTTACAACACTTGGACCTTGAACAGGGCCCCATTATTTACTTAGTACATATTTCTATTATGTAGGAAAAACTAATAAACTTTTATTGTTACAAACATAAAACCCTTTTTTGTGTCATGTTAATCATGGCAGCCCAGGGTGATGTAGAAATCAGACTAGATGGGAATCGTGAACAAAGACATTCTGAGGAACCAAGAAAGAATATTGACAGAAGATCACCTATTGAAGTTCTAGAAATGATGAGAAATCTCATTGTTGAATTGCAGGTGTTGAAAATTGACAATGAGAAACTGAAGAAAGAACAACAAGAGAAACAAGAAATAAATGAAGTCATGTTGCATAGTATTGTGAAAAAGAAAAGCCCAAAGGATAATAACCATGAACAAGAGGTCAGTAAAAGGGCTTCCAAAAATTCTGGGCCTGAAGCAGAAAAAGAGGACAGCTCATCTGAAGGTACCCCTTCAACTAAAGATAAAGAAAAACTAGACAGAAAAAGGAAACACGTAGATCATCTCAAGGGCGAATTTAAGAAGATCAAACCCGCTACATTTGATGGGGAATCCAAGATAGGTGAGGAAGTTGAAGGATGGTTATTAGACATAAAAAAATATTTCCAGATATGTAACTATTCTAGCAATATGAAAGTCAGAATGGACATTTACAATGTGAAAGGAAAAGCCAACATTTGGTGGCAAGATATGAAATTGGCCAAGGGCCTAAAGGAGAAACAAATGGAGTGGTCTGACTTCAAGAAATATTTAAAGAAACAATACCTTTCTGAAATCTACTATGAAAGGAAAACCAAAGAATTTTATGAGCTATGACTTGGTCAGATGACGATGGAGGATCTTATAAACAGATTCCTGGAATTACTAAGGTTTGTACCTTATATCTGGGAGGACAAGGTAAAAATCCAGCAGTTCCTAAGTTGTTTACCACAGTCTTATAGGGACAAAATTGTGTTTGAAAACCCCAATTCCTTGAGTGAGCTATTCTGGAAATCACGAATGTGCTACGATCAATACAAACAGTGAGCAGAGTTTCCAAAAGCTTGGAAGGATAAGAAACAAGATCAAATGAACCAAGGAAAGAAGGGATATCGGCCAACTCCATTTCGGAATGCAGTAAAAATATTTCTGAGAAAATACTTTCACTCCAATAATCCAAATACGCAAGGTAGTGGTAAACTAGTGAACCTAGGAATGAAGAAGTTTAAGGACAACCCCCGTGAACCATTAAAATGTTGGGAATGTGGAGAACCTCATCTAAGGAGGAAATTTCCACATTTTCATTCAACAAACAGAACTGTTGTTCATAATTTACAGGAAGCTTCAACGGTGGGCGATGTAGGTAGAATCTTGCATCGAATAAATGGGGTTGTAGATGGCCGACAAGATGACCACCAGTCCTCTGTGGTGGAGATTGAAGGTAAAATCAATAACACTAGAATTTATGTTTTAATTGATCTTGGAGCTACATTAATTTATATCACTCTTGGTGTGGTAGAGTCAAATAAACTTAAGAAAATGAAACACGCTAAATCATGGCTGGTAAAAATGGCAATAGGAACTAAAAAGAAAGTGGTTGTCTTTATTTCTAATTTTGAGTTCAGTTTAGATGGTCAAAAGATTAAAACAAATCTGAACATTCTACCACTAGGATCTTATGATGTGATTATCGGAATGGACTGGTTGGAAAAGCACAAAGAAGTACTAGATTTTTATACAAAGATACTTAAGTATAAAGATGATTATGAAATTACTAGAACAACCCAAGGTACACCAAAACCAATATCAGTTAGAAAAGTCACAATAATGCAATTCAATAAATGCATGAGAAAGGGTTGTCAAGTTTATGCCATCCAAATAACGAACCTGCTAGAAAAAGAAGATAAGCCCAACTTGGAAGGCTTTGTTGTTATACGTGAATTCAAAGATGGGTTTGCTGATGAAATACCTGAACTACCCCCTAGAAGGGAAATAGAAGTTTCCATAGACATGTTACCTAGTTCATCTCTTATCTCTAAATCACCTTATCGAATGAGTGTGCCAAAATTAACAGAACTAAAAATTCAGCTACAGAAATTATTGGACAAAGAATATATCATACTGAGTGTGTCACCATGGGGAGCACCGGTCCTCTTTGTGCAAAAGAAATATGGTACTCTAAGACTGTGTATTGATTATAGAAAATTGAATAAAATGACTATTAAGAACAAGTAACCCTTACCTAGGATAAATGATATGTTCGATCAAGTAGGTGGGGAAAAGATCTTTTCGAAGTTAGTTTTACGATCTGATTATCTCCAGGTTAGGATAAAATATGAGGACATAAACAAAACAACTTTTCAAACAAGATATGGACATTAAGAATTCGTAGTTATACTTTTCAGACTCACTAATGCACCAGCCATATTTATGCGTCTAATGAACAATATTTTCAGTCAGTACTTGGACAAGTTCGTACTGGTATTTATCGATGATATTTTGGTCTATTCTAAAAAAAAAAAAGAACACGAAGAACACTTAAGAATAGTTCTGAAAACCTTGAGGAAGCACAAAATATAAGCTAAATTCGATAAGTGTGATTTTTATCAAAATAAAATACAGTACCTAGGACATGTAATTTCTGTAGAAGGCATTGCAGTTGACCTTGAGAAAATAAGAGCCATCATGGAATGGCCGGTACCTAAGGATGTAGCAAATATCTAGTCATTCATCGAAATTACCGGATATTATTACATATTTATAGAGGGGTTTTCCAAAATTGCTTACCCTATCACATCATTGAAAAAGAAAGGGACCAAGTTTAATTGGTCACAAAAGTGCCAAGATAGTTTTAACAAGTTGAAGGAATTATTGATAACTGCACCCATTTTATAGGTAGAAGACCCAGACAAAGACTTTGTCATCTGTGTTGATGCGAGTAAAGAAGGACTAGGTGGTTTCCTAACTCAAGAAGGACTAGGTGGTTTCCTAACTCAAGAAGGACATGTTATTTGTTACGAGTCCCGAAAATTAAAGGATCACGAGCGAAACTACGTTACTCATGACTTAGAATTAGCAGAGGTAATACACGCCTTAAAAATGTGGCGACACTACATAACGGGCATAAAATTTCTATTACTGACAGATAATAGCAGTGTAAAATATTTGTTTAGACAACCAGATCTTAATGCAAGGAAAGTAAGTTGTCTAGGATTCTTGAGCGAATTCGAATTTGAGGTAAGACATATCAAGGGTAAGGAAAATAAGGTAGTAGATTCTTTAAGCAGAAGAGTCCATGGGTTATTCAAAATAAATGTCAGTAGAGAAGAAAGTGATCTGGAACAGAGAATAAGTACATCAGGTATTAACAATGAAAATTACACTAACATAGTGGCAGAATTACAAAACACTACAACAAACTCAGACAAACCACATCTGAGTATTGATAAAAATGGACTGTTACAATTTAAAAATAGACTTTACATACCATATTTGGCAGAGTTAAAGATAACATTTTTGGATGAAGTGCATAAGAAATTGTATTCTGGTTATCCAGGATACCAGAAAATGATAACAACACTTAGGAAATAATTTTATTGGCCTAATATGAAGGGTGAAATAGTATAATACTTGGCTAGGTGCCAAGATTTTCAGTAGGTAAAGGTTGAACACTAGCATCCAACCAAACTATTACAGCCATTACCAGTACCAAAATGGAAGTGGGAGACCATATCACTGGACTTTATTACAGATTTTCCTAAAACTAAGAAACAAAATGATTCTATTATGGTTGTAATCAATAAACTCAGTAAGTCTGCACACTTTATTCCTGTAAAGTCTACTTTTAAAGCTATAAACATCACTAAAATATTTATGAAATAATTTTTTAGATTGCATGGTATTCCTAAAATGGTGATTTCAGATAGAGATGTAAAATTCACATCGCTTTTTGGAATGAATTGTTTGCAAGGCTAAATACTAATTTGAATTCCAGTATGAGTTATCATCCACAAATGGATGGATAGATCAAAAAGACAAACCAAATCATAGAGGATATGCTCTACATGTACGTAAGAACAAAACCAAACAAGTGGAAGGATTACCTACACTTGGTAGAATTTACATATAACAATGGGTACCAAAATTTGGCCAAATTGAGCCCCTTCGAGGTACTGTACAATAGAAAGTGTACGACAACAATTAGTTGGGATGACCCGGTTGAAAGAATCATGGTTGGACCAGAGATGATCCAAGAAATGGAAATTACAGTAAGAAAGGTAAATAAAAACTTAAAGGCGACACAGGACACGCATAAAAGTTATGCGGACCAAAAAAGAAGACACTTGGAGTTTCAAGTGGGAGATCATGTTTACTTAAAAGTTAAAGCCTGAAAGAGTTCACTAAATCTAGGGAATTGTACCAATTTGGCACCCAGGTTTTGTGGGCCCTTCGAGATACTAGATAGAATTGGACCCGTAGCATACCAACTTACACTTCCATCCAATCTAAAAATTCATAATGTATTTCATCTTTCTTTGTTGAAAAGGTATGTTCATGACCCTACTCATCTGATCGATTGGAACTTGGTGCAGGTGGAACTAGAAGATGATTTCTAGGTGGAACCCCTGCACATTCTGGACTAAAGAGAAATAGCACTTCGTAATAGAGTCGTCACTCGGGTAAAGGTGCAATGAAAGCACTTTAGTCCTGAGGAGGCCACTTGGGAGTTGGATGGAGATTTGCAGAAATCTCATCCAATCCTGTTCCAAGAAAGGAATGAACACTAAGGACAATGTTTTATTGAAGGGGGAAAGGATGTGACATCCAAAAAAATAAATTATTTTTGAATTCGAAAATTGTTAGGAAAATGATTCCATTTTTGGTAAATTCGAATTTGGAATTTTTTTTCCATTTATGGCAATTTTGAATTTCAAATTTGGTAAATTGTAATTAATTATTAAGACTGTTGGGAAGAGATCTGATTTGACCCAACTAACTATTTGAATATGACACTTGTGTGAAAACAAAATATTTTATAATTATTGTAGGAGGAAAAATGGAACAACCATGTTAAATTTAGTTGACCATGACTCCATGAGTGGGGAACATGTTGGAACTACATCAGGGTTGATTGTTACAAGTGGAAAATCAGAGATTTGGCCATTGGTAGCCCCTGAAAATCATGGATTTAAAAATCTTCAAAAATTCCCAACGGAGGGAAAAGACCTAGGCAGAAAGATTGTTTTATAGCATATGTGAGGAGGCATGATGCTGCCTAGTATGCTGGAAAAAGAAATACTGAGTACTTGTTGTTATGAGAACTAATTAATAAGTGTGAGGCAAGGAAAATACTACTGATATAGGAATACATTGTTGAAGAGGAGATTCAAATTTTTCCCTCATGGATTCATGGTCAGGCTAGGGGGTGAACTGGGAAAGTGATTTGGCTACCTTGTTCTACGGTTGGGAGGAATGTGGTTGTTCCCTTTGTATTCCCACGAACTGGTTCAGATATATTAATCTTTCCTTCTCTATTTGAATAATTATATATATAGGATGTAATGCATCTGTTTGTGCTAAAGAGAAATATTTTTTGTGGATAAAATATGTTCGTTTGTGTGAAGTTTGTAACAGACAACCAAATTCTGGAATTGTCTCTTCTGTAATTGAATTTCTAGGCATAAATATCTATGTATAATTGAATTTGAACAAGTTTGTACATATATATATATATATATATATATATATATATAAGTTATATATATATATATATATATATATATATATATATATATATATATATGTGTATCTCTGTAATTAAATTTCATAAAATTCATATCACTTAGTCGAGCCTTCCTTTCTCATATAACATTGAAGGGGGAGATATACAAGACAGTATGGACCCTACAAACCATACATATATACTTATATATTACATATTGAATTATATATATATGTGTGTGTGTGTGTGTAGTTGGTACTTTGCATAAGCGTTATTGATTAAATGAAAATTGAATGACTACAAAAAAAAAATCACTTGTACAAAGATCTGATGTCATATTATATAAGGAAACAAATTATTCCAACATTCAATCAACTACATTTCGTATAAAGAAAATATTGAATCGAAGAGTCTGAAACTCCTCCTTAAATCTCGTTACAGTACCAAATAAAATTGAATAACTTTCGTTGTTCTGATATCAGATAATATAGAAGTAGAATACTCCATAAGGACAAAGATTCAGAGATATATAATGTCATAAATCATACGCTGATAGAACATTTAAGCTTTGCTTTTCCTTTTGCACCAAATAAAAAGACCCAACTGGAAGAATAACCACTGTATTAAGTGATTTACAAATTATTGAGTGATGAGTATACATGTAAAACTATCTACTTGGTGTTTGTTGCAGTGGACATCATAGAAATGGAAATATACGATCATACGGTTCTGTACATATAAAATGCAATTAAAAACTCCTACCAGTCTTATAGAAACCCCCTTACACAATCTAAACATCGATAGATATATATGTATGAATATATAAATCTGCATATATAGATAAGCGTTCTAGAAAGAAATCTCAGAATCGTAACCTTACTCTACCTTTACCTTGATATCTTAGATCATTGTATCCACTCAATGTTAGATCCAGTCTAACTATTACAAGTTCATAACAAAGCATTTCAGCCGTAAACACAAGAAATTTCGAAATGAAGTAAAATGATATAGTATTATAGATCTAATACAATTCGATTTTCACAATACAACATTCAGAGTTTGAAATTGAATCTTCAATCGAAATTATTATCATAGAAATTAAATTGCAAAGTAGGGTGAAACCCAAACGATGAGGAGATTCGATTAACACAATAGTCAATTCATTACTTCAAATAAATAGGGAAATCCTGTAGATAAATCTTTGAATGAGTCATACTTACAGTAACCGGACCCAAACTTTACGTTTACATTTGGGAATTTTTTCCCCTTTCCAAGCATGATAGGAAACTGACGAAAACTATACGAAACGACTACATTTAAATTTTCAACCATGACTGTTTGAAGTTCAGAAGGGTTACAGAAGGGAACTCAAATACCTTTTGCACTAAGCACGAGTATGAACATCTGAAATCTTTGCATAGATGAAACTTGGAAGAATTACCATTTACGAATATTAGTAATTTATATAAAAGGAAAAATTTAAGAAGAACACCAACAGAGTGATAATGGTTATTAAAGAATTATACCAAGACATTACTTAACTTCCGATTCGTGGATCGCATGTCTTCTTTTTCCTTGTCGCCTTTCATTTGGAAAGATGCTCGGGGCCAAGGGAGGATGGTGCAATAGCTCTCTTATGGGTAGCCTCGCATCAAACAGGGCCCATCATTAGTGCTACATTTCAATTCTTGAAATGACTTAAAACAACATAAGGAAAAGATTTACATAGTATCTAACAAATAATGAAATACAGTAATGGACAGTACTAAGTCCCTTGTATTAAATAAATGACACATAGCTTATTGGGTGTAAACAAAGCATAAGTATTTCATTTTAAACCAGGAGTATGCCTAGGTGGTTGAGCCTAGTCTACCAGAACCATAACTGCACAGAATTGTATAAGTCAATAAATAATACAGAGATGCTCCAACCAAATTTATAGATCATACTTCTTTGGAAAGGCTTTATATATAGAGAAAAGAGAAAAGAAGACAAAATCTTTGTTAAGACTCATTGACACTATGGAGGTAGGTTCACCCCTGTACAAGGCAAGAAAAAAAAATCACACAGTAGGTTTATCCCTCCCAAAAAGACTTTCCTTTAGACTCATGAATATTCGGCTATGAACCCCGGATTACGACAAAGAGTTTAAAAAAACCCTGGATCCCGAAACAGATATAAGTGAGGCTAATAATTCCTCTCTACAACCAGAGGAGAAATGTTGACAACCTCAAATAAAATCACTTCTCCGGGATTAAGGATGACTCCGAAAGTAATACAAAGAACTTACACGAAAAGGAGAATTGAATAGGAATAAAAAAAAAGACATGACGGTGATTACAAAATGACAAAATTAACACTTAATGATTTCCAAAAAATGTACCACATTATTTAATCAACCATGGTATTATGTTTAAGGAATAACTTACTAGGGATTCAAACCATGCCGTCTGTTAAAACAATGGAGCGACCACCATGGAAACAATCTTCGCTTCTAAAAAATTTGATACATAGAGCCTCTTCGTAGAACTCAATAATGAAAAACTATGAACCTACTCAAACACTAAGCGACGCCTTGATGTCCCAGAGTAAATGTGGAGAGTGTGGAGGATAGGTTAGACATGTGACAATGACAAAGTCGGTGTGACACTTTGGGTGGAGAGCCAGGTGAATACAATGTAATTTGCAAGACTTCCATTAATGATGGTTACAGAGCCTTAACTAAACTGGCAATGCACCAACCCTTCCACTTAAAGAATGTCGTTAATATACACCTTCATGACTCGACAAAAATTAAATTCCATTCACACCCTCTATGTTAGTTTGAGTCAATAGTTCGATCCTCGTTGTCAAATTTCCACTGGTGCTATGGATTATAGATTTCATTACAATAAACATACCAATTCTAAGAACCATTAAATGACCGGGACTTGGTAGTTATGCTAGTTACCTAGTATTAAAGTTGACCCCGTGGCTATTATGGATGGAAACTAAATAAATTCTCCTAGGGTTAAATTAATCAGGTGGACCTCTGCGAGAATTCTTGGAGGCCTTATGTTAAAAGGTGAGTTGTAGTATGAATCATAATACTACACATTATATACATAGTCCTATATGCATATAGGTAAATAAAATGAAGGAAAAAATAGATTTTCTAAAGACTTGGGGGTTTTCCCTTATAACCTTTCTACTCGATGTAAGTCAAGATGATATAGTTAGAATATATTGTAGTAAGTACAATTTAGGTATTTGACGTAGACCTATTGGCCCTCGGGCCGATAGGTCTGTGTCAGGTGGTATTAGAGTGAGAGCTTTGTCTGTATACTATAGGCAGAGAGGTAAAAAGAAGGCAGGGTACTGGAAGCTCTATAGATGATTGGTTGCAGGTAAGTAGCAATCAAGGAGACAATCAGGAGGACTACAAAAGAGGCTAGAAAAACTCAAGGTTTCAGAGTGATAGCAACATGTTTACCAGAAGAGAAGACAGAGACAACGATATGGATACTAAAGGCCAAAGATACGCTGAAAAGAAAAACCCAGAGTTGATGAGCGAAGCTGAATGGGATGAAGAACTCACTGAGATGAATGTGATGATGGATGAACTTGCATTGGAGATGAAACAAAATGCCAGGTCGAGATGGGTATACAAATGGCCCTTGAGGATGAAAGCAAAATGGTCCATCTAGGAGTTGATGGCTAGAAGACAATGAAGGCTATTAAGAGGATGGTTGAGGCATGCTGAAAACCTCAACGAACCTGAGGAAACGGTTCAGATATTTGAACCAGAGATTGGATTTTGTTTTTATGTTGAAGATGAGTTGGGATCAACTGAAGATCTCAAGCACTGCCAGGAGGGTAGAGAGGAAATTCCAAATTTCTAGGTGGGCAAGGAGTTGAGATCAACTGAATATCTCGTGGACTGTCAGGAGGACATCCAAGGAATTTCACATTGCTAGGTGGGCAATGGATTGAGATCGCTGCAGGATCCCATAGACTACTAGGAGGGCAGTGAAAGGTTTCCAGTTTTCCAGGTGGGCAAGGGAATAGAGATGGAATTAGTTGATTTCATAGACTTCCAGGAGGGTAGTAGGAAAATCCCATATTGCGAGGTGGGCAGGGATGAGCAGGTGAGATGGAATTAGCCAAAGGAGCTGACAGAGAAAATGAGCTCGAAGTTGGATTTAGGTCAGCAGATGCAGCTGAAAGAAGAGGAAAATCAGAATAGCATTCAAATGATTGGGGGAATTGAAATATTCCTACCATTCACCCAGGGAAAGGAGGAATTCTGCGTTGTGGATATTAAGGTGGCAACAACAGAAGAAGAAAGACAGCCAGCCGTGACTATCAAGAAAGCTTAGGAGAAGGTATTGGAAACTACCCAAACAGAAGAGGGAGATGATGATCATTTCGAGGAATGTCTCACTACCTTCAACCAGGAAGTTGAGTGGAGTGCAACATGGGAGCTTGCAAAAGGAGAAGAAGAAGAGGCAGACACCATTAGATTTGTTGATCTATGTGAGCATATTGAATCCCTGGAGAGAAGGGTGAGGGTGCATGACATGCACATCCAATAGGTGAAGTTGGAAGTAGCAGAAGAAGAAGGCATGGGAGATCATGATGATCTACCCAATTTCAAGCAAATTTTTCAGCTGAGGAGACTGAATGAACAGAGCCATCCATGGGAGCAATTGGATGAAGTGATTGAGGAGATCCGAGAGTTTATGATCAAGTTGGCAAGGACTGCGAGGAAGGATCAACTGAGAAGAAAAGAAACAGCAGCAGCAACAACAACAAGAGAATGGAGCAAAGAGATAGCTCCAAACATTTGTTTTGGATCCAGGAGGATTTCCACAGCTGAGAGAGGAAGCTCATGAGCAGAATCTCATGAATTTTGTAGCTGAGTTGTATGATGCAGGAGCATCATCTCACGTCAGCCAACCAACTAGCAAGCCACATCAGTGAATTCAAATCACGTGTTGAAGGGAGGCGTAGTCCTCATTTAAAATTTGAATGAATGTAATTAAATGTTTTAGTCTATTGAGCCATGAAGCCGTGCCTTTGTGCAGGCATTAGAGTAGTTAGGCCTTTAATATTTTGAAGGCTGAGATATAGATCCGGATTGCGTACTAGACAACCCATTCAATGTAATTTTACAAGGTAGGTAGATTGGAGGGAAGAGATCGAGGATCCCCTCAGGTAAAAGATTGAATGGGTCTCATTTTGTAAGAGGAGGGAGTTATCATAGAGAAGAAAAGATAAGAGCCGAGACCTTTTTACATGCCTTGCTCAGGAACACCATTGTAAACAGACATTTGCCATTTTAATATAAACAACAGTTTTTCCTACATAATTCTATTGTTCAATAAATGTCTGTGAGTGTTCTTTATATGCCACGAATGTATGTTGTAGATGTATGCTAGACATTTGTAGGGAGTTTTTTAGATTTCAGGCTTGAGAGGTTCTTTGTGGTTTCATGCCAGGAGGGCATGATAGAGTACTGCGGTCTCCAAACACCAGTGCATTGATGCACTTTTGAACTCTGTGGAGTCAGGCAAAGACATGCCAGGTGGGCACAGAAACTAGAATCATCAACTCAGAGGAAGACCTCAAGGTTGTTGAATACCTTGGAGGTGATACTGTGTATGAGAAAAAACATTTGCAGACAGAATCTCTGAGTGAGCTTTGTGAATCTCTGCCAGGAGGGCATTGAGCAGGTGCAAGGAGTGCACAGAATATAGAGACTCTACTGGGAATTCTGTGAAGATCTGCCAGGAGGGCATTAAGTAGGTTCAAGGAGGACACATAAGACAAAACTGTTGCATGTTCTGTAAGAAAATAATTTGCCATGATGGAATTGAGTAGATGTGCAGATAGGCACAAGAGAAAATAACTCTTCAAGTTTTGAATTTGAAGAAGTGTCCAAGAAAAGGGACCTTCACAGGGTTACTGAATACCCTAAAAGTCTCAGCAAGAGGTTTCTTGAGAAGAAGAATAGCCAGGAGGGCAACACATTCTCTAGCAGGAGGAGAAAGGAGAAGGAACAATTTCCTTAGAACTCTAAGTGAGTGGAAAAGCTCGGGATGGATAACACCTTCTGTGCACAGAGGTTATGCAAGAAGTGCAGAAGATGAAGAATCCTTTGAGGATTCGAGAATAAATCTAAGGAGGGATAGCATTTTTATATGCGCAAATCTCGCAGAGGAAGATGAACAAAGGTCGAGGCATTTGAGCATTCGAAATTCTTCCAAGTGTTGGAAGAAAAGTGCCAAAGCTCGGGAGGAGAAACAAATGTCGTTGGATCAGCTGAAAGATCTGTACCATTGAAATATTCTATGTCTAGGGAGATACAAAAGAGCGCACAGGAGTAGAGATGATCTGAACCGTCAGATCTTGAGCAAAGAACCCGATAGCCATGGGATCTGTCGAGAGTTGCACGAGGTTTAAACCCTCGCAAGCAGAAGTGAAAGTCCCGAGAAGGGTGGAAATCGAGATATCGACATTCGAGATATCAAAGGTCCTAAGGATGAGCAGTCAGGACACTCCACAATGAAATTCTTGAAACAACGAATTTGAATCTATGTCATCCATCTGCGGAGGGACACGTGTTGCAGAATCATCTGTTTAGGAGATTCGGGCACCAGGACTCACAGAGGTGAGCATCTTGACTTCACGGGTAGTGAAGTCCCAAAATTTATCTTGGCCATCCATTCATTGAGACACGTGGCAGGGATCAAGGGACCCATCAATATTTCAGCTACCGGGGTTTCAAGTTGACAAGATTGTGCCACAGGGGGTCATGAAGTAATCTAAGCCATCCATCAAAGGAGGATAGGTGTAAGAGATCAGAGGATCTCATGAACTCGGGGGTTCGAGGGTGAAATCCCAATACTTGGGTACTTCATGTCTCGAAGTCGCGAGAAGCGAAGTCAAGAAGAATCTAAGTCATCCATTGGAGGAGGACAAGTGGAAGAGATCAGAGGATCTCGTGAACTCAGGAGTTCACAGGGTAAGAGCCAAGACATGGGCACTCCAAGTCGTGAGAGGCGAAATTGCGAAGAGTATAGACAGTCGTTGGATCCAAGTCACAGGAGGACCATCAGATTAGGAACCCCATCGCATTTTGCGTCTCAAGGGTTTGGAGGTTGAGAGGAGGTACTCTCGATTGCAAAAGCCACGAAGTGCCGAGAGCCGAGGTACGGAAGGGACACATGGTAGATCCATACAGTGGACCTGGGAAGTAGACTGGTGGACACGCGTCACACATTTGGTGGAGTCAACACCCCATTGACCTCTTTCATCTTGTGGACTCGGGAGATAAGGGAACAAAGTTTCGAGCGTTCAACTCGTGAAGTTGCGAGTAGCGAGAACGAGATGCAAAAAGTCAAATATCGCCTCTCGGGAGTTCGGGAAAGAAGGTTCCAAAGGTTGAGCCTTTGAACTCGCGAAGGTGTGAGAGGAAAGAAGTGCTATCACTTAGTTTAGTCAGTGGTTGTGCAAGGAGGGTGCTGACTGAAAAAAGGGTCAACAGGAGAAAGGCCATTTCGAGAAATCGGCATTGCGGTGATCGGGAGATCACTGGGACAGTGGTTCTCGTGACATTGGGAAATAGAAAGTCCTGAAACCTGAAATTATTTCAGGGAAGGTCAAAGGCACATGCAGATGACTATGGAGGTAAAAGAAGGACCCGTGGATTGGGTTTTAATAAAGATTCCATCAAGGAATTGAAAGATCCACTTTGTCTCAAGGAGGAATTTGATCGATCCTGTGAGCGGATCTCGGCCCGAGGGCCGATAGGTATGCGCCTCTCTTTAAGATGCGATTTGAATTCTTTGACGTGGCTGGCTGGCTGGCTAGATGGATGATGTGAGATGATGCTCCTGCATCAATATTTTAGAACAAAGTTTTATAACTTAGGGTTCCCCTTCTTTTACCAAGTAATTATATGTATAAAAAAAAAATATGGAAAATTTGAGTTTTATTACAGGACCCCTGTTCCAATTGCCTCTTCCTTAGTTAAATCTTCCATGGCTACCTTGGCTGAAAAATCTCAGTCACTGTATGCATAATTGATTAGAAAATAGTTTCTTTAACAACCATACATGACAACTCTTTTTAAAATATGAAATAAATTTTGGCTCAACAACATATCAAACTCATGCAATCAAATCCATACAAATTGTTTAATCGTTGTCAATGAGCACGGGGTGAGAAAAGGTTATGGGATATGCGAGGGGTTGTATTGAGTGAACAAATGTTAAAATGAGGGGGAAAATATCACGATTACTACTCATAGACAACAAACAATCAACTATAATATAAACGAAAGAACATATCACTGTAATCCATCTTAAACTGTCATAATAAGGAGTTCCTCTTAATTGTAATTAAATTTTAGGAACATGGAGTGAGTAATGAATATGGGAAGGAGAGGGGATTGTAATTAGCAAAATGTGAAATAATGGTAGGGGAAAAGAGTGGATCTGGTTCATAAAATCAATCAAGTAATCCATAAAACAATTATGTATTTAATGCAAATGATCCAACAGTAACCAAATAATTGTTGTGATCAATTAAATAATTTATGTGTATAATTTAACCATTACTATGTGTTAAACTTGCTCATTGTTCACATTTAAATCCTTAACACTTTCAATTAATCACAGTGTCATCATACTCAAAATAATATTCCTTCCAAAACAACTTGTACAAGAATTATGTTTCCTTTCACTTCTTATATTTAACATTTAAAACAATCCAAATGAAGACACAGTCATTTGTATCGACTCTGTTCGTCATCCAAACCATCAACCATTATCATAAATTAATCCTTCAAATTAATAACATACACAATTTCTTTTAAAATCGTGCTTGATTCCATTCCTCAATTCATTTTCAAAATTAAATTGCAATGAAACCATACTCTTATAGAAACCGTACCCATATCTGATGGCACAATCAATGATACGATGCACGATATCCATCAAACATACATAATGGATATCCAAAACACAATCCTCAATATTTCAAATTGCATTAATCCTGATTGGCAATTTAAACACACAGTAACAACAACCATCATTTCAACTTATACAATGTTGTAGGAACACACAAACCATTCAAAACGCAAGAGTATTTATGTGACTGTACATGTATAATTACTCTGAATCGAAACATCAAATGATGTTGAGTTATCAATCCAATACAAGGAGGAAACAACTGTATTCCCAGTTCCATTTCTCAAATCAACCAATTTATACCATGTTGAACTATCGAATCAATTTCCACAATAAAAGAATACATTGATTATAAACCAATCATAAAAGCCAATGTCAATGCTATTAACAAAGACAACCAATAATAAACCATTTTTGGTGATACTCCACCAACTCATAATACTCAACCATGTGCCCGACCGGAAATAACTGGTTCATTTATCAAAATCAAGCTTTGAATAATCAAGGATGGGTTCTAAGTAATCAAGGGTTTTCTCGATGTAACCAACAAAGGGAGACTAGAGTTGACCACACCAATAACAGAGGAGAACCCTTTAAGACAACATGGTGGAAACACAGACCACATAACCATTTGTTTGCAAGATGCATGACAGTTCACGCCAGGTAGGAGAAATTATGAACAAAGGAGTAGAGGTTCCTCACTGGCCAATAAAAAACATTGAGAACATGTAGGGCCTAACCCTCACAGTTTTCCCCAAAAAACCAATAATGCTGATATAAAAGAAAAGACATAAAATAGAAACCAACCCTAAAGAAAGACTCTTCGAATAATACCCATCATAACTCACTGCGTAGACACCGACAACATAAATGATCCGACAACCAGTTGAAAACGATATGTGGTGACCCAAGGTGGTTCACAATCGAGAACAGTAACCCATTAACACCAAATACAACTGGGTATGTTTAAGAGAACTCTGTGGAGACATACAACAAGTCTGGACCAAATGAAACCATTCAACCAAAACCCATAATACAACAAAGATCCTTCATGGCTTCCACCACAGAGAATGAACAATGAAATCGTGACTTCAACTATCCATTTTTTTCATTTACAATGAATACACACAACCAACCATTCCATAGAAATATCACAAGTTTACATAGTTTCCACTCTCAAGAAAATCATAGACCAATACATCACCAAGACACTATCTATTTCATAACTAGAGCAAGTTCATGGATGGCGGAAAAGACATACTTGTAACCAAAAAGACTTAAAAACATGAGCTAGGTTGAGAAGTTCTTTCTTTTCCTAAAAATCGGAGCTTAACCACAACAAACAACATTTAAACAATAGCCAAGCTAGGGTGATGGCTAGTGGGAGAGGTATGGAGTGACGTGCAGTAAATGCACGTCGCTTCCATCCTCCACTCATTCAATTACTTAGTACATGTAAGCCAACCATCAATTAATCCATTCAATTAATCCATTTATTGAAACTAACATCCATTACTTTCCAAGTGTGCCACCCTATATCAAATTAAGCATTGATAGATATACCATAATGCATATCAAATGTGCCTTCTTATAACTCAATATATTGTATAGCCACTAACATCCACTAACATTGCTAGTTAGGACTAACATCAACCTTTTTAATTTTCCAATGCATATCATGTAGCATAGTATATCATAGTTTAGTTTCTTATCCTTAGATTTATTCCATATTTATTTTACCTTTTGTCATGACTAACATGTGTTTTGTGAAGGTGTAACATGTAATATATTACTGCGCCAATAGCATTGTAATAAAAGTTCACATAATCCATCATGACATGGAATTGATATTTTAGAGTAACAAAACCCAGACATAGCATGCATTATCCATCTTCCATTTGTTGAAAATAGAACAAATATTTCATCATCAATCATGTATGACCCTATAATTAGTCTCGAACAATAGCATGAAAATAAAATAAGAACCGGATCTGATCTCCAATCTACAAGGGGGTCCCACTTGCTAGTATTATATATATCATTAGCTTATAATAATAAGCTTTAGCAATAATTTGTGGGCGAAATTCTTGTTGTGATTTTTATCATCAACAAACTGACGAGTCCATAGGGAAATTTGTTTTAAACAGATTTAGAACTCATAACTCATGGTTTCGCAGACCAAGAACAACAGGTCAAGAAGATATAATGAGGAAGATTATGAAACAGGGGGAAGTGAGCGGATTTAATGGAAACATAACTGGGAATTTGGGAATAACTCATGAAAATTGTTAAGTATGAGGGGGCTTATACATGTATGCATAATCATTCAATCATAATATTCTCTTTACTTCAAGAAGAAAAATTATGGAATTTCTCCTTTAAATTCTCAAATGGACGAAGAAATGGAAAGTAGAAGCGGGAGATAACCAATTTCTTAATAAGACAATAGTGAAAGTAGATAACAAATTCAAGCATGCTTTCAAGGGGAACATTGTAATAACTATGTAATCTTGATTGTTTTTGACTAAATATATTTTGCAGGAGTGTCACTGTGGCATAACTGATCCAACATATTATTCTTGACCAAAATCAACTAAAAGATGAAAAAGAAATAAGAATCATAACAAACTTAAAATTGCAAAATTTAAAACAACAAAAATAAAATGACAGAAATGTAAAAGCAGTTGAAAATTGTTAAAAAAAGAAAGCATAAATCAACGTACTGTAAAATCATAAATGAAAAAAATAGTGGAAAAATGAAAGAAGAGCTAGACTACTAATATACAGAAAATCCAAACAGTGTTAAAACTTTGCAAGTTGGTTCCACGTAATGTTTCAAGTTAGAACTGTTAGTGCTATAGGAAAACAATCGCTCCTGTAAATATTTTAGAATGTAATAATTAGTACCCAGGACAAAAGAGATCTTGAAAGGACCCCAAAATAACACTTAAAACTTCAAGGTAATTAACAACCCTTTAAGTTATACAATTATATCATCAAGATACATATGAATACTGATCAATTCGTCAAGAGTTATTTGTATAGGTCTTTTAAAAGTGGTACTTGCATCAAGTAAGCTAGAAAACATATGTTCATAAGTCACGGTATCCCAATTAGTAAAAAAGGTGGTTTTATATTCCTCTGCCCCTTTTACCTTGATTTGACTATAACCAAAAAAAATGTCAAGTAAGGGCATCATCTGCGACTTTACAACTTGTTGCAAAATCATTTCCATATTAGGGGAAGGGAAGGGATATTTCATAATAGCCAGATTGAATGTGCGAAAATTAATGCAGAAACTAATATGATTAGGGAAATTCAGAACATGAACCAATTTGGAAACCCATTTAGAGTACTTGTCTGGAAAGGTGATTCCATCCTTCGAGAATTTTTCCAACTCCTTTCTAATAATTGCTTCCAATGCAGGGTTGACAGGTTTTTTTGTTTGCCTACCTATTTTTATGCCTTCCTTGATGGGAATAGAATTTTTCATACGACTAGGATCAAAACCACGAAGATCCTTGTAACACCAAGAAAAAAAATCTTGAAATTCGCCAAGTAGCTCGAAAAACTTTATTTATTTACCATCAGAACATCGGGCACCTATTTTAACATTCTTTGGAGACTCGGGTGTCCCAATGTTCAAGGAGATGGTTTCACACACCTTCCTTTTTTACTCGTCTTATTTGTGTTTCTCTTTATTTCCTACATCACCTGATGAAAAAAAACTCTCTAGAGGAGTCAATCCTTTAGGAATCTTGTCATCTTCTATGGATATAATTTCCTTGGGCTTAAAAGGTTAAGTTTGAATGAAAGAACAAATTCTCTCATCGTTAGGGAAGACCTGCCAAGATTCTATATTGTCAGGGATATGTGGACAATATAGGGATTGAAAAGTACAATTAGGTCTATGTGGCAGAAGTTGTCAATCAGGAGAGGATGCGGAAATAGATAACCGATCATCCATTGAGTTCAATTCCCTCTTAACATGAGTGATGTTGAAAGATAATAGGTTTGAGATAAGTTCCCAAACAGTTTGGGTGTATCGTTTCATCAACTAGTTTCTAGGGGACTAAATCATACGTACAAGGTTCACAACAAGCTCGAAATCCCCAAAAAATGAAAGGTGACCACAACAAATATTATATAAGCATTTTCAATTCCTAATAATAAAGCTTTTAATTCAATGACATTGTCCATGCAAGCAAACTCCAACCTATAAGAAAATTTATGGATTTTTACCACAGGATAAATCAATATAATGCCATCTCCGTTACCTTCATTAGAGAATGAAGCATCAAAGTGCATGTTCCACATACCATCATCTAAATCAATTTGTTCCGAGGGAATGTTATCCTCCTCAACAAATATGGAATACACTCCTAGGTCCTCTTCAATATAGTTTACATTAGGTTGTGGAAAACTCTCTATATAAGGTGAAATACTTCCTTCTCTAAGGACTATAATGTTTTTACCATTTTGAGGAATAGATAAATGTGTTCTATCAAGTGAGAGGTATCCACCCATTAAAGCTTGCAAATATCTTCCCAAGATGATTGAGTAATTTCTTACTGGCATATCAATTACCTGAATACTAAGGGTTGTCCTTATTTTAGGGTGTGCCCACAAAATTAAGGTCACATATTTAATCTCACCTATGGTCATTTGTTGTAGACTATTATAGGAGAGCATGTTTTTGGCATTTTTGTTTGTACAAGACAAGCCTATATATTCCATAATAATATTCGACATCACACTTGGGCCCAAACTGCCATCAATGAAGCAACAATGGGCGATTTTATCCATAATCTTTACAGAAATATAAAAAGGGGGGAATTTTACAAGGTATCTAAAGTTATGTACACCTACTTTATTTACAAACAAATCCTCTTCATTCACCTCTTCAGAGAGGTTGGCTATAACGTAATCCTTTCCTTCCATGAATTGTTTTAGATTCCTTTGTTGTTTAGGGATGACAACCATGCCCAGGAGAGTGGCATATGCTTTGATGTTGGCCAACTAATTTAGAATATTGTATTTGGAAGAGGGGAGAGGGGAAATAATTCTATGACTATCAGGAACTTTAGGAACCTGAACAATAGTAGTTTTTGAGGATGAACTCGTGCTAGAAGAATTGTGGGGAGGATCATATTTTCCTTTGGGAGCATCGGATTTGTTCCTAGTATTGATGATCATGACATCTTCTGCCTCTGCAAAATATAGGACAACGATGGTATTTTTTGGTATTTTACGAAATATATTATCTATGACACTCTTGCTTACCTCACATGTGGCTTCCTCATGATGTTCCTCACAAAATTTACACCAACTTCGAGGCAAGATAGCCTTGGGATGAAAATTATTTTCAATTGGGCTTCTAAAGGGGGGCACAGAAGAGGATGAATCTCCAGGGGTTAGAGGGTAGACATTTCCCTTTCTCTCATATGATATCATACAATTATTCATATCTTGTAGCAGTTGTAAGAGGGTGGACATGTCTATATTCTTAACCAATTCTACCTGGGGAAGACCTGTTCTTTCGAGTTGTTATTTATACTCTAAACAAGTATGCAGAGCAGAACCGAGGTTATCAATGGATTTTTCCTCAAGCGTCTGACAATACAGGGAAGGTAATGCATTGTATAAATGCATTAAAGTGGCTTGGTTATGAGGTCAAATGAGTTCATGGATTTGATTGTATAACTTAGTGAAATGCAAGTTAAAGGACTTGATGGTATCACCATCCTTATAGGAAATGTTATTGTGCTCTCATAACTTCTCAGATGGGATTTTAGATTTCCCGTAGGTGGATCTGAACCAATAGACTAACTCCTCCCAAGTGGACAAAATATTAGGAGGAAGGTCAAAGAAATCAGAAACAACTTTTCCTTCCAAGGAATTGATGAATAAGCGCATGAGATTATCATTGTCATTTGCTCCTATGCTGTGAGAAGCATTAGAAAATTCCACCAGGTGTTCATTTGTAGTGACAATGTTACTTCTTGAAAACCTAGGGAGATTATCTTTTAATTTAGAAAGTGGACTAGTAGAAGGTGCTAGGTTAAGAGGAGAGGACACATGCCATGATGTGGTTCTGGTGTATTCTTCAAAATGAAAAAGCCCATACATTGTAATGATATTTGTGGGATTTGTGGTAGATTGGACAAGGATATGGTGGCTATATAATCTACCAATCACTGACGAAGCTGAAGACTCAAAGGAGGAAGAACTTCCAGTGCCACCAAAGCCACCACTATATGCCATCTTGTGAATGATAGGTGAGGGTGAGAAAGAAGAACTGGATGAATTAGAGAAAGTTATCCTTAAAAAAAATTGTTGGGTTGACAACACAACGTTCTTTCTTCCTATTTCAGAAATAGGATTAATTTCAGGCGATAAGCCTCTTCTTCTTCTAGAAACATGAGATTCTAAGGACATGAAAGTAAGGCCAAACTAAAGGAACAAGAAGGTTAATGTTGATCTCTAGGTTGTCTACGTCTAGCTTCCCAACATTCTTGGGTTCTAATATCTCGTTCAATTGATTCCCATGAATGATTAAGCTCAACACGAGTATTGGTAGTGTATAAAATGGTGTTGAAAAAATTCAAAGCAATGTTGGTAAGATATTGAAGATTAGGCTCAATACTGGGCAGTCTTTCAACAGGAACAATCATTAAGAAATAAAGAAGTCAATGAATTAATATAAAATAAAATAGATGTATTCGATGCTAATCAAGCATAAAAATTAACCAGAGAGATATTGAATATCTCCATAGCATGGTCGCCAAATAAATGTTGAGAAACATATATGAAATGATCTTACTCAAGAAGTTTAAGATATTTCTTGGATAAAACAAGATAGTCGGGAATATCACCCTAGATTTATAGCCATAAAAATTGGTATCCTAACTCACAAGTATCGTTTACAAGTGCTTGGGCTATTTTTTTTATAAATAAAAGCTTTCTGAAAATTTCATTATTTATGTAATTTTATGAACATATCATATGCTAAAATAAATATAGAGACAGAAGTAAAGACACCAAGTCAATAATCATAATGGATGAGACATAAATAAATCCTTTATTTCATTCCAATTCATCAAAAATTCATTCGATTTACAAAATTTCCTACGGAAGTTTTAGACCAAAGTCAAACTTAGACGTCCCTAATGAAACATAGAAAAGGACTTCTAACAGAAAATAAAAAAACTGAACTTGAAAATATGGATCAACTTGCCATAGATTGTTGCCCACTAGACTCTGCACAATAGCCTTTGTCAATCATTAAAACTAATTGACAAATAGACAAGTCTACACAGACTATTAAAGATAGATCAACACCTCTGAAAAACAAGTGTTTGAATTATGTAATTCAACCCTGAATCTTGTTCTCTACAATAGGACCCTGTTATCATAAAAAATAATTAGGCTTATAATGAATTAAGGAATGAATGAACGCTGAATTATCTCAACAAAAACTCCAAGAGCAAACCGTAGTATGCTTCTCCTTCTATTATCCTCTTGCTCCTCCCTTTCCTTTTGCCTTTAAGAAAATTAGAATTGGTTGAAGTAGTTAAACTTCTTCATTAGTTAATTTAACTAAAACTCAATCAAATTTTAGTTAGTGGGAAAAGTAATAAATCATAGTAAGGGTTTTTAAATAAATAATAACTAGTAGGTGGGACACTGTGTGACTCCCTTTAGTTTTTAACAATCATAACACAACTAGTTAATTAAACAAAACATCCCTCCTTGTGAATCCCATCATCACATTAATATTTAACAATTTATCTCAATGATATTTGAAATTATTTCCAAAATATTACTCATATGTCCAAAAGTAGTATGTTGTCCAAAAAATTCAGAAGTCAACTGTTCTCAATAATTAATAAATAAAATCTTAAAATCCATATTTTCCACTCTAAGATGCAATCCTTCCCTTGTTGTTGCTTCCACCTTTTGATCTCTATGAATTTTCCTTAAGATGTGTTGAGATTTTAGGCATAATCTTGTTGATCACATGAGAGGAATCATCCCTCAAATGCATGCGGGAAGACACAGATTTATCAGAGCCATTGGAGGGTGAGGAAGGGGAAGTAGTGGATTTTCCTTTGTCATGGGCATGGTGGGCCTCAATTTTCAACCTTTTATTCGCATGTGAAGATTGAAATGGTGAGTGGACAGGCGCATCTTGAAAAAATTGATTGATAGGTGGGGGAACAGATAAATACAGGTTAGGTCAGCCACAAGGTAGGGAGACTATCGGGTGGACAATCTCTTTGACATCCGTTGTTCTTGGTAACTTCAGGCTGTAGTGAGACATGAGGATGTATGGGGATGCTATGGGCTTGTGGGGCTTGGAAGGGAGGCCTTTCATGCCTAGGTTGGACCACTCCTTGCCCAATCCAATTAAAAAATCCATCTTGAAATCAATGGCCTAACTCTTGTGAGTCAAAATCAAAGTGTATGGAGAATCTTGGCCTTCTAGGGCCCCTGGTCCAATTACCACTTCCTCTGTTACCTTAGCCATGGCTACCCCGGTTGAAATAGCTCATTCCTACATGAATAATTGATTAGAAAATAGTTTCTTTAACCATCATACATGAAAACTCTTTTTAAAATATGAAATAAATTTTGGCTCAACAACATATCAGACTCATGCAATCCAATCCATACAAATTGTTTAATCATTGTCAATGAGCAGGGGGTTAACAAAGGTTCTGGGATATGCGAGGGGTTGTATTGAGAAAAAAAATGTTAAAATGAGGGGGAAAATATCATGATTACTGTTCATAGACAACAAACAATCAACTATAATATAAACCAAATAACATATCACTGTAATCCATCTTAAACTATTAGAATACAAAGTTCCTCTTAACTATAATTAAATTTTAGGAATAGGGAGTAAGTAATGAATATGGGAAGGCGAGGGGATTGTAATTAGCGAAACGTTAAATAATGGTAGGGGAAAAGAGAAAGTGTTGTTTATAAAATCAATTAAGTAATCCATAAAACATTTATGTATTTAATGCAAACGATCCAACACTAACCAAATAATTGTTGTGATCAATTAAACGATTTTTGTGTATAATTTAACCATTACTGTGTGTTAAACTTGCTCATTGTTCACATTTAAATCCTTAACACTTTCAATTAATCACAAGGTCATCATACTCAAAATAATATTCCTTCCAAAACAACCTGTACAAGAATTTTGTTTCCTATCACTTCTTATTTTTAACATTTAACACAATTCCAATGAACACAATCATTTGTATAGACTATGTTCAACATCCAAACCATCAACCATTGTCATAAATAAATTGTTCAAATCAAACACAAATAGAAGTTGTTTTAAAATCATGCCCAATTCCATTCCTCAATTGAATTTAAAAAATAAATTGCAATGAAACCATACTGTTATAGAACCCATGCCCATCTCTAATGGTGCGATCAACGATATGGTGAATGATATCCATCAAACGTACATAGTGGAGAGCCAAACAAAAATCGTCAATATTTCAAATTGCAATAATCTCGATTGGCAATTTAAACACAGTAAAAACAACCATCATTTCAACTTATACGATGTTGTAGGAACACACTGACCATTCAAAACACAAGAGCATTTATGTGATTGTACATGTCTAATTACTCTGAATCAAAACATCAAACTATGTTGAGTTATCAATCCAATACAAGGAAGAAAAAAATGTATGCCCAATTCCATTGTTCAAATAAACCAATTTAAACCATGATGAACTATCAAATCAATTTCCACAATAAAATAATACAACTATTATACACCAATCATAAAAACCATTGTTAACGCTATTAACAGAGACAAAAAATAATCAACCATTGTTGATGATACTCCACCAACTCATAATAGTCAACCATGTGCCCGATTGGAAATAATTGGTTCATTTATAAAAATTGGGTTTTGAATAATCAAGGCTGGGATTTGAGTAATCAAGGTTTCTCTCGGTGGAACCAACATAGAGAGACTGTAGTCAACCACATCAATCACATAGGAGAGCCCTTCGAGACAACACGGTGGAAACAAAGTCCACATAACCATTTGTTTGCAATAGGGGTGACAGTTCACACCCGGTAGGAGAGATTATGAACAGAGGAGTAGAGGTTCCTCATTGGTCAATAAATAACACCGAGAACACGCAGGGAATAACCCTTGTGGTTTTCCCTAAAAAACAAATAATGCTGATATAAAAGAAGAGACATGAAATATAAACCAACCCTAAAGAAAGCCTCTTGGCATAATAGCTATCATAACCCATTGTGCAGACACCAACAACATAAACGATTCCACAACCAGGTGAAAACAATATGGAGTGATTGTAAAATCCCGCTCTGGTGCATTGGCAAAACTTATTCTTTGAGGACACTT
>JZKD02S2272395.1:292874-305358 GCA_000966675.3 Picea glauca
AGGGGGAACGGTTAGCGTAACGTTACGCTACCGAATTGTGGCTTGACGGATTGCTTGTGAGGAGTTGGGTTTATCTCAGTTGTGTTGGAGTGGTAGCTTAGCCGTAGAGGCGAGCTGAGACGCTAGTCTATCTCTGGATCTTGTGTGGCCCCTTTGTGGCTCGGGGGGCTAAGCGGTAAGCAGAGTACCCCTAGCGTTTGGCTGGGAGGTACCGGTGAGATTTCAACAGTCGGCGAGCGGGAGCGGCAAGGAGAGCGGACACGGAACGGAGCGCAGGATGTCTCCGAAGTGAGCGAGTGGCTAAGGCATGATTTTAACTCTGACAATATTGTTTAGAAATCGTTAGTGTTAAATTGCTTCTGGCGATTCATTTTGTTAATGTGTTTTAATTTGAAACGTTGATGACGATGTTAAATAGCATTGTGGATATGTGTAATCGAATGCCAATGAATTGTGTTTAATCACTTGAGTCCTACTGTAAGTTCGTGTAAATGATGGTATAAATTGCGGTTGCATGATAGTAATATTAAATTTTGTTGCAAGTTTGGTACTATTTTAATGCATGATAGGTATTTTTATATTGGAATTTAATGTATATTTGGTATGGTTATGCATATTTTAATTTAATTATGCATGTTTAAGTTAGTTGGTGATATTGCACATCTTGGTATTGTTATGCATATCGGTATTTGATTTAATTGGTATCGTTATGCATCTTTAATTTATTGGTATTGTTATGCATATTTTTATGCCCATTTGGTATTGGTATGGTTATGCACATGGGTATTTGTTAGGCATAGCAAATTTGATTCTTAGGCATTTATTAAACCTGGTGCTTTATTTTCCTTAAATTCCATGCAACGTTATTTCCATGTCTCTTTAATTCCTTGCTAATTTTCAGTATAAACGTATTTAGTATATAAAGGTGAGATTATGGTTTATTGTTAATGATATCCTAAATCATGTTAGCAAGATGTAAAGGTATTGCTTAGGTAATGATGTTACTGTAACAACGCAAAGGAATGTACTTGAATAATTGTTCATAAATTTGTAATTGTAATGTATTGGTTGGATAGGTATTGATATTGTTCTTGCCATATGATTAAATTGAGATGTTAGAGTTGAGATTACTTGGAATGGATGACCATTGTTTTTATTGCAATGTGGTTGTAATTAGAATATAATGATATGGTCATCTTACGGTAATGCTAGTATAAATTATTGTTATGGATAAGACATATATGGTGGAGTCCCCTGGGTTCATGTACAATGAATCACTCGGAGTTAGCAATTGAGGGTTGTTGTTCCTTTAAATAATGTTGAACTTGGGTTTTGTTGTCGGAGTCCTCTTATCACGCGCCATTTCATAAGGGGCGTATTTGTTCTTCTTATTTATGTTGTACTGGATTGTATTCAGTTAGTTTCTTGGTGTGTTGTGTCAGGTGGGATGTAGACACCTCCATGCTCCTTAGAACAGTTGCCAGCCCTGAGACCTTAAATGGTTAAAATCGATGGGAACCTGGGCTTGAGCATTGATTATGTGTCTTGAAGGTCCTAACCTTGCAGGGTAGGACGGGCGGGTGGTCAGTTTTACCTTGTCATGGTTGTGTCTTGTTGGTCATCGAGTGGCGACGTAGAGTCAAGTGTGTTGATACTTCTACACGCACGCACACACCTTAAACACACACAAAAAAAAAAATTGCACCTGTTATCGGAGTTGTTGTCTTAATGAGGAAGGTCGTTGCAGTGATCCAAGGTGGTTCACAATCAAACACAACAACCCCATAACACCAAATACGACTCGGTATGTTTACAAGAACTATGTGAAGATGAACAACAAGTCTAGAAAGAATGAAACCCTTCAACCAAAACCCATAAGACAATAGAGATCTTTCATGGCTTCCACCACACAAAATCATCAATTAAATCATGACTTCAACTATCCATTTTTTTCATTTACAATGAATACACACAACCAACCATTCCAGAGAAATATCATAAGTTTACATAGTTTCTAGTCTCAAGAATAGAATAGACCAATACATCACTAAGACAATATTTGTTTCATAACTAGAGTGAGTTCATGGATGGTGGAAAGGACATACCTATAACCAAAAATACTTAAAAACACGAGCTTGGTCGAGCGGTTCTTTCCTTGCCTAAAAATCAGATCTTAACCACAACGAACCACAATTGAACAATAGACAAGCTAGGGTGATGGCTAGTGGGAGAGGTATGGAGTGACATGTAGAAAATTTATGTCGCTTCCATCCTCCACTCATTCAATTACTTAGTACATTCCAACAAGCCATCAATTAATCCATTCAATTAATCCACGCATTGAAACTAACATCCATTACTTGCCAAGTGTGCCACCCTATATCACATTAACCATTTCCAAACATACCATAATGCATATCAAATGTGCCTTCATATAACTCAATATATCGGATAGCCACTAACATCCACTAACATTGCTAGTTAGGACTAACATCGACCCTTTTAATTTTCCAATGCATATAGTGTAGCATAGTATATCATAGTTTAGTTTCTTCTCCTTAGATTTATTCCATATGTATTTTATATTTTGTCATGAATAACATGTGTTTTGTGTAGGTTTAACATGTAATAGATCATGGAGCTAGTAACATTGTAATAACAATTCACATAATCCATCATGACATGGAATTGAGATTTTAGAGTAAGGAAACCCACACATAGCATGCATTAACCATTTTCCATTTGTCGCAAATAGAACCAATATTTCATCATCAATCATGTAGGACCCTGCAAACAGTGTCGAACAACAACATGAACATAAAATAAGAACCAGATATGATATCCAATGTACAAGGGGGTCCCACATACTAGTATTATATATATCATTAGCTTATAATAATAGGATTTAGCAATACTTTGTGGGCAAAATTCTCATTGCAATTTTTATCATCAACATTGGTCATTCGACGTTGACCCTCTGGATGTAAATATGTTGGAGTCCTAGAACTCCCAAAGGCCGAACTCATGATATCCAACCAATCATTATATTGAGGGAAGAATTCAGGATTAATGTGAGGAATTATATCATAAGTATAAGGATAGCGAAGTTTCGGGAATTTAGAACGTCGCCACCTCAGAGATTACTGGAGACTAGGAAAATTTGTGAGGTGTTGAGGCTGTGAAGTGTCGAATCCATGAAGTGTTGAAGCTACAAAGTGTTGAAGCTAGGAAGTGCAAAGTCAGAGTCGTCAAATCGCATAGGTCATCATATCTAGAGTGGAGGAATGTGGACGGTTTGTTTGTTTGATGATGTGTCTTATGACACATGGTAGGGGTGTCGTGTGGGGACATGTGTCACATGAATTCATCTCCTTTGGGACCTCAACCTATCCATTTCTGGGTGACACATGGCATGCATACCAAGGTTCCATGTCACCATAGGTGACATCGGCATGCAATGTCATCTCTTGGATTATGGCCTTCTAGAATGTCCAACATCTCTATTAGCAAAAGTACCGAAGGCCGAAGTTGTGAATTCACATAGACCATTGATCTAAGATTTCTTAGGGACTTTTTCCAACCATTACATCAAGCAGTGGAAGGATGGTATAAGAACTTTGACAGGTATCACTTTGGGGGATTTGAACAAATTGAGAGTTTTAATGTCCCAGAGTCTCAGAGTGTCGAATTCCTGAAATGAATAAGGACCATCCATCCTAGAACTTGATTGATTCCTAGTCGTTAGATTAAGCCAATGGAAGGATAGTGTAAGCGGAGGTTTTAACTGCCGGTAAGTGGTCATCGTCACTTTATGACCACTTCGCCAGGCATCATTCTGGAGGATTTGAACGACTCAAGAGTTATAATATCTCGGATTTCCGGAGTATTGAAATCACATGAAACATTGATCTAAGATTCTTTGGGATTTATCGTGGCCGTCAAATTAACCAGTGGAAGGATAGGGTAATCACTTTAGTAGGTAGAACTCTAGGGGAGTTGAACGACTTGATAATGGTAATTTCCCAGAGTCCCAAAGAACCAAATTATTTAATTAATTAAGTCTCATCCATCCTAACACCCAAATAATTCATGATAATCGATTTTGCGGAGCCTCCAGATGGGTCGGGACCGTCCAGTCAATGGGATATTAAATCTCAATTGTTTGATCTACTAGTGGAGATGATATAAGTACTTCAGTGAAGTTTACTCCGGGAAGGTTGGAATATGGAAAAGGAGGAAAATATAAAGGTATAAGTATATAGGTTTTAGTTCCAAGAGTCAGTCTCATGATAAGGTAAATGGTTTGATTAGAGGCATGAAGGGCCTAGAAGTAAACAAGCTCACAAACTTTTTCGAACGACATCCTGTGTGTAAGAGTAAAGAGAAAAGCACTACAAAATGTCTCTTAGAGTGGATAAGCCCATGTTTTAGAGCCATGGTCACAAGGAAAGTGGACTGAAGGAAGTGCCTATGCATAATTTGTATTTTGTACCTGTTTAAAGGGGTTGTGGAACAATTCTACAAGATCCTGTTGCAAAACAAAAAAAGGGTGAAAGTGACTTTTTTTGGTGGTGGAAGTCATAAATTTTAGCTTAGATATCAGATTGGGACAAGAGTACAGTCATTGGAAAGATAAATTAGATCATAATAACATTGAATTGTTATAATTTGAACAACGATAATATATTTCTTCATGAATTGAGTAATAAATGGACCTGTAACATTGTTTGGATTTTTTTTTAATAATATGCATAATTCTAACAAAATGGTTTCTTGCATATTTTGTAGAATTAAGGGGTATAAACATATCAATTCAGTATAAGAATGCATATTCAAGAAATGTTATAAGGAGAGAGATCTTACAACCATGATAAAGAGGCCAAAGGGAAAAATATCAATTTTGGTAATGCATAGACATAATCAAATAGGCATAGGAGTAGAGGGGAGCAATAAACCTTATTAGAGACTGTGATAAGCCTAAAAATAGAAGTGTGGAGTTACAAAGAATAAAATGAGAGGTTGATCAAATAACAAAACTATATAATTTCTCAAATAATGTAAAGCTTAAATCAGTTGGAGAGGAAAACAAAGAATGGATCAAACTCAAGACAAGAGGAAGAGAGAAGATATCATGAAAGAAGATATAACTACAACGAAGCTTGTTATTCAATAAGTTATAGAAGAACTCATACACATCACTCACCTCGCTCAACAGGGAAATTTTATGCATCAGAATATTCCATAAGCATCCTAGAAGTTTCTCCTGTTAGGCACCGAAGAAGAAAACATGAAATGGATTGTTTGCAAGGAGAGCTGAGGAATCTTAAGCCACCATCCTTTGATGGTGAAAGAGAAAGGGAATATGATTTTGAATCATGGTTTCTTGGAATGATAAGGTATTTTTTGTTTCATAAATACTAATCAAACCTAGAAGACAAAATTTCCACATACCATTTACATGGGAAAGCTACTATGTGGTGGGATCAGTTAAAGAAAGTTGAGCACAATAATGAGAGTAGGATTACTTGGAAGCAATTCAATAAATATTTTCAGAAGGAGGACCTTTTCGAGCACTTCTATGACAAGAAAATGCAAGAATTATTTGAACTCAGGATGGGAATCATGACCAGGACAGAGTATGAAAAACATTTCTTGGGATTGCTAAAGTATGGGGGGTTTATAAAAGATGAGAATGTGAAAGTACAGAGGATTTTGAGTGGACTAGCTTCATTTTATAAATAAAATATTCAATATGATGAGAAAAATACTTTCACTGAGACTATTAGGAAGGCTAAGTACCTATATGATCAAGGAAAGGGTAGAGAGGATTTGCATAAATCTTGGAGAATGAGAAGAAAGAGAATTCTAATTAGAGAAAGAAAGGATTCAAACCTCCTTTCAACATAGATATCCCAAATAAAAGTCATCTCGACCAATATGATAAGGATGAATCCGAGAGAAAATAATCCTTCAGAAGAAGGGGAGGATCAACAATATAATGTTGGGGATGCAAAGAAGATCACGTGTACAAGGATTTACCTCATATAAAAGACAAATTGAATACCATGAAAAACATTCAAGAGGATACAATAGTAGAAGACATGGGAAGAATATATGAAGCCTTGGATGATTGACAAGTAGAGTACCAATCCAATATGATCGAGGTGGAAGGTAATATCATTAATCAACATGGTTCTATTTTAATTGATTCAAGAGAAATTCATTGTTACATTGATCCTAAAATAGTGGGTAGATTACATTTGGAGAAGAGTAATATTGAAAAATCGAGTTTGGTTCAACTAGCCACTGGAACCAAAAGAAGGATCAATTAGATGGTAATATTTCATTTCATAAGTTTGAATGGAGTGAATACTAATGTTGATATAAATATTATACCACTGTTGTTTTATGATATTATAATTGGAATGGATTGGTTGGGTAAACATCATGTTATCCTAGATTGTCATAACAATATATTTACATGTCTTGATGAAGAAGAAAAGTAGAGAACTATGAAAGGAGCTCCAAGACCCATTTCTATAAGGTATATTTCAGCCTTACAGCTGAATAAATGTTTCAGAAAAGGATGTCAATTGTATGCAGCCCATTTGTAGGAGCCAGAAAATACAAAGGGGTCAATCCTTGAAGAATTTTTGGTACTACAATAATTTGAAGATGTATTCCAAGAAATATTAGGGTTGCCACCAAAGAGGGAGTTATATATCTCTATTGATTTAGTGACATGAGTTTCCCTAGTAGCAAAAACACCTTACATAATGAGAACACCATAATTAAAATAATTACAAATGCAATTGGAAGAATTGTTGAAGAAAGGGTACATACGTCCATGTGTTTTACCTTGGGGAGCACCAGTACTCTTTGTCAAAAATAAGTATGGAACATTGAGGCTATGTATTGACTTTTGATAGATGAATAAATCCACTGTGGAGAGAAAATATCCTCTACCCATAATTGATGACCTCTTTGATAAGATAAGAGGGGAAAATATATTTTCGAAGATAGAATTGAGATTAGGATACCATTAGGTAAGAATCAAGGAAGAAGACATCAATAAGATATCCGTTAGAACCATGTATGGGAATTATGAATTTTTATTGGTTGCATTTGGACTATCCAATGCACCAACTATCTTTATGTGCTTAATGAATGGCATATTCATAAATTATTTGGATAAGTTTTTTATAGTATTCCTGGAAGACATACTTATATATTCTAAGTCATAGGAAGAGCATGAACATCACCTAATATCGGTATTTCAAGTGTTGAGGGAACATCAATTGTATGTCAATATTATTAAGTGATCTTTCTACCAAGAACATATCGATTACTTGGGGCACATTATTTCAGAACAAGGCATAGTAGTGGATCCATAGAAGATGGAAGACATTAGAGGATGGACAAAACCCAAGAATGTTTAAGAAGTTAGATACTTTATGGGATTAGTTGGTTACTATATAAGGTTCATATAAGGGTTCTCTAAGATTTCTCATCCCATCACTTCTTTTCAAAATAACGGAATTAAATTTGAATGGATAGTTGAGTGTGAAGAGAAATTTAATTTGTTGAAATAATTACTTACTAGTGCACCTGTTTTAAATATTCTTGACCCAAATGAAATTTTTGTGGTATGTACAGATGATTTCTAGGAAGGACTTGGTGGATTCATGACTCAAAAAGGACATGTCATTGGTTATGAGTCCAAAACACTTAAGGAACATGCGAGGAACTATTTCACACATGATGTGGAACTTGCTCCCATTGGTCATGCATTAAAGATGTGGAAGAATTATTTCATGGGGAAGAGATTTGAATTAAGAACAAACCATAGTGGTATGAAATATCTTTTTGAACAACCAAATTTGAATTCTAGGAAAACAAGATGGTTGGAATTTTTAAGTGAAGATGATTTTGACATCAAGTATATCAAAGGAAAATAAAATAATTTTTTTGATGCAATTAGTAGAAGAGTACATCTCATGCATGCTACAATCATTAGTATGCATCAGCAAGATTTAAAGAGTAGGATTTTAGATGATGTTTTTATGGATCAACATTACCTACACGTAAAAGAAATATTATAGAAATAAAATGTAAAACATAAAATTAAAGAATATGAGATGAAGGAATATGGATTACTTATGCATAAAAATAGAATTTATGTTCCTAGTTCTGGTGAAATTAGGAATTTGGTATTAAAATAAACTAATAATGTTCCATATGTCAGACAACCTAGTTACCAGAAAACAATTTCATTAGTAAGAAGCCAATTCCTTTGGCCAAGAATGAAAAATGATGTTGTTGATTACATTTATAGATGTATGGAATGTCAGAGAGTGAAGGTTGAGAATAGGAACCCAATGGGTTTGCTATAACCATTACCAATTCCAGAGAAAAAATGGGAAGTGCTAACCATTGATTTTATAACTAAAATTCCTAGGACAACAAGACAGCATGATTCAATCATGGTAGTGGTTGATAAATTGACAAAGGCCACTCATTTTGTCCTGGTAAAAATGACTCATATTGTAGCTAATATTGCAAAAAATTACACGAGGGAGATTGCTAGGTTGCATGGGATACCTAAGGAAATTGTTTCAGACAGACATACAAAGTTTACTTCAAATTTATTGAGGGGATTGTTTAAAGGATTGGGTACAAATATGAACTTTAGCACAACATACCATTCACAATCATATAGACATACATAAAGAATCAACCAAGTAATTGAAGACATGTTGATAATTTATGTCATGGATAAGCCATCTAAGTGGAAAGATTTCATGTGCTTGAATGAGTTTTCCTATAATAATGCATATCAAGCTTCATTGAAAATTAGCCCATTTGAATCTTTGTATGGTAGGAAATGAAATACTCCAGTGAGTTGGGAAAACCCAACATATAGAGTGGTAATTCAGCCAGAATTGCTCAAGGATATGGAAGACCAAATGGTAAGAATTAAGAAGAATTTAAAGACAACTCAAGAAAGACAGAAATTTTATGTAGATAAGAACAAGACATATCAAGAATTCAAAGTGGAGGAGAATGTTGTTTCAAAAGTGAAGCCCAAGAAAATATCTTTGAAGTTGGGTAGTTGTAAAAAGCTAGCAGCTAGATTCTGTGGTCCATTAGAGATGTTGGATAGAATAGGGTCAGTTGCATACATTCTTACATTTCCTTTTTCCATGAATGTTCATAATGGATTTCATGTTTCGTTTCTAAAAAATTATGTACACAATCCTAACCATGTTATTGACTAGAATTTGATTTAGGTAGAGAGAGAGGGAGACTTTCAGGTCCAGCCAATGCAGATATTCGATAAAAAAGTCAAAATGCCCAGAAATCAAGTTATAGAGATGGTAAAAGTCCAATGGACCTACTATAGACCTAAATATGCTACTTGGGAGCATGAAGATTCCATGCGGGGAGAGTATCCACAAATTTTTCAATAAATGTTGAAATTTTGATTTCTATTTGTATATGCATTGAGGACAGTTCCAAAATAAGGGGGAGGGGAATGTAATACCCCAGTTTTCAGACCCATATTAAATAATGTATTTCTTGAATTTATGAATGGCCAAAGAGACCAAACAATTAAAAGAGGCCAGTGTGCCTAGAAAATGTAATGTTTTGATCATTATTAATAATAAATGCATTATTGGTTGCTATATGGAAAAGGACAAGAGTTATATGGGATATTATTCCACAAGAGAGGGGGCTTGAGTGGCTAAGTATTTATTTTATATTTTACTACCCATTTTTGTTTTTTGGAGAATATTAGTTACATGAGATTCTTGGGGAAATGCCACATGGTTCTCTAATTATAAGAAATATATAAACCCACCTTTTTTCTATTTGAGGGTTCACTGTCTCATTATTCATTGTTCATATTCACACCTTTCATTTTTTTCTCTCTCCATTTGTTCTTTCACCCACTCTTCATTCCTCAATCATTTTGATCTTGGCTTTAGAAAGAAAAATTAATTGTGGAGAGGAGCCATGGTTTTTATGGTTGTAATGATTGTTGGTGTATTCCAACCATTAATTAATGCATGGATGTCCAAGATGCATTGGCATGTGTTAATTCTTTCCCACGACTATGAATCATGAGAGTCCAAGCATGGAGATTCTTGAATAGAGGCATTCGATCCCTCAAAGGAGGTGGACAACCTGAGGGACTACGTGGAAGAGAAGGGAGTCCATTATCTTAGGTTGTGCAGGTTAGGTAGAAGAGATTTGGTGTACTTTGGATTGTTGCATGTGTTGAGAATCCTATGATATCTTGAGTCTTGATTGGTTTGGGAAGCTAAGTGACACTTTGGAACCGTCCTTGTGGATTCATATCCCTGGCTTGAAGGTGACATTATTGTTGAGACTTAGAACAACAGTGTCTACGGTTGGGTGAAATTTCCTTGGTATGCAACCCGTTGATGTTTCATTTCATTAAAGATAAGTTCTCTCTGTCATGGTTTCATTTACCTGTATATCTATTTCCACTGTGTATTTATTTATCTATGAAATTTGTATCTATAATATGCATGATTCTTTGTTATTTTTATGCATGAAATGTGGCTCATTTATTCTATTTTGTAGCATGAATCGTGATCTCTACATTTGAATATTTCATGCATATTTATTAATTAAAAATTATCGAAATTCAAAATCAGTTTTTAAAGTGCATTTTTAAGTTGTGTGTCCAACCTAGGGGTGGTTGGGTACGATAATAAAAATATGTTTTACAATCCTTATAATATAATTTAGGAGATTTACACATATGCATATTACAATTAATATATATATATATATATATATATATATAGAGAGAGAGAGAGAGAGAGAGAGAGAGAGAGAGAGAGAATGACATTTTTAAAGATGGTTTAATTATGGACTCATTCTTCCCAATGTGTTGGGAGGATTCTCGTAGCTTCCAATCTCTAACAATGACTTTGACATTGATGCTAAATATGACATTGAATCTAATGCAAAATCTGATGTTCAATTGAACTAACCATTAGAAAAAACTATAGGTCTTTCCAGTAACATGTATAACTTCTCCTTGTGAATACCAAGTACTATTGTTGTGTCTAGAGTAGCTTCCCTTGAATACACAAGTACTTGGTCATTCTAGAATGTGACTACATATCCTTCATCCTCAAATGTTGCAAATGAGAGTAGGTTTATCTTTAAGTATGGAAAATACAACATATGTTCTATTCGTAAAAATCCTCCAGACTCGAGCTAGAATATTACATATCCATACCCTATTATTACATATTTAGTGTTGGTTCTATATCCCACATAACAATCTATGTCAGATTCTAAGAAATTCAAAAATATTGATCTCATCCTAGTGATGCGGTGAGATGAGGAACTTTCCATAAACCATTCTTCAATGTATTCATATATCATATGGATCTTTTAGTAATACCATTAACTTCATTTGGAGATGTTTCTTGTTATCTTACAAGTGCCTTTACATATTTCCTATTCTTCTTCAGAAATAACTGCAGGTAAAGTGTCCAACACTTCTCAATCTCATGTCCATGCATATCACAATAAGAGTAGAGTGTCTTGTTCCACTATACCTTCCTATCATACCTATTTTTTCTCTAACTTCGGGAATGATCTACCTTCTTCTTGGATGGTTTTAATTGCACATACTTTCTCCTTTGAATATTCTCCACACCATATTTTCTAGTTCAATAGGAAGCATATGGATAAATAGGTCATTCACCAGTGGGAAAATTATTCATTCCTTCTCCTGTAACATGCACATATTCCTATGGAGATTCCTTACACATGTTACATTTTTTTTAGACTCAAAGCTAAGGCCAAATGTTTGTGTAGAACTTATTCATCTAAAGTTCTCTTTTCTTCATCTACCCTCTGTAAAGACCACCATTTAATTTAAACTATCATTGAATTAAAACATAACAGTAAATTTGAAATTCACTCAAAATTCATTTAATCTAGCACATTCAATCCAATATTTCCATAAATAAAATTTACTAACAATTTACATACCTCACTCTGATGCTATCTGTCGCTTGATGCTATCCGCCGCTTGAACCTGACGCTGCTCCTTAGGAAACCCTAAAACCAACCACCCTACCGACTAGTACGCCTATCCCTAGGACATCAATGGATGTCCTAGCCCTCTGAGCCCAAAACCTCTGCAGCCCCGGTGCACTGTAAATTCCACTGTTAAATTTCCCTCTCCCATACTCCCAGCTCTCCTCCCCTTGAATGCATGAATCAATCCCCTTTCCCCATCCTTCTCCACCTCCCTTATTCCTCCTTCACCGCCCCCGCACATTTACTCCCACCTAACTCTTTATTACCCTTATCCCTTTCGTAAAGGCCTTATCCCAATATTAATTTCTTTATACCCTATTAATTGCCTTATCCCTTATTTATTTGCCTTATCCATTATTTATATATTTCCCTTTTACGTATTGGTTACGTT
>JZKD02S2272395.1:315493-332448 GCA_000966675.3 Picea glauca
AATGCATGAATCAATCCCCTTTCCCCATCCTTCTCCACCTCCCTTATTCCTCCTTCACCGCCCCCGCACATTTACTCCCACCTAACTCTTTATTACCCTTATCCCCTTCGTAAAGGCCTTATCCCAATATTAATTGCTTTATCCCCTATTAATTGCCTTATCCCTTATTTATTTGCCTTATCCCTTATTTATATATTTCCCTTTTACGTATTGGTTACGTTATCCCCCTATGGGATACGTAACCCCATTTAACATTATATTTTTATTTTAACCATTAATTTAATGCTTAATCAATTAATGACTCACTTAATAATTAATTATTCATTAACCCTCATGTACACTATTTAATAATATCCAATTAGAATTATTATTATTGATATAAATACAATTTAGATAATCTTTAGGATTATTATTAAATTAACCATCTTAATAGTTAAGGGTCATTACACCCTCGAACATTCTCGATCTTGATGGGAAAAAGAATAATATGAAGAGTCATATTTCTCGATCATTCTCTTTGAAAGAGGTAGTCCCTTTTGCATCAGAGACTCTAAATTATTACCCTACCAATATTCATTGATTAGTATTGATGGTGCCAATACTTTATTTCTAATTTAAATCTTTCTTTCAAACTCATGGAAAATACTCATGCGAAAATATCCACGACATATCGGTCGATCTTGCAGCCTATGCTTCCCTTCCTCAATATTTTGTGACTACATCCTCAACTCATAAGTCTCCTTCTATATTTTTCGATTAATGTTTTTATGGAGCCTCAATTTCATGAGAAATTTACTCATCTTTCCTTTTTGATAATAGATTTCAAAATATTCACCAATTGAACTCTTGCATCCCATCACATCAACAACTTGCAACACATGTCAAAACTAGCTATGATACCACTTGATCCAAAAATACTTAGACACCACTTATTTATTCAAGTATATACATGCAGTATCTAACTTGATCTAGAATATTTACCGATCATATTAAGTTGGTTTGAAGAATTATGATGACATTCTCTTTATCAAAAAACTCATGAAATGATTATTAGTTTGCTGAATAGTGACATGACACAACAGAAAATAAAAGTACCCAAATCACATATAGATAACATACTTTTGTTTGATCTTTAAGTTCCCTTGAATCCAATGAAAATTTCTTTCCCCATCTAAAATATCCAAAAATCATGACAACATGTTCTCATAAAAGCCAATTTAATTGACTCTCCTTAATTCCATCACTCAAAACAATAAAAAAATTCACCATTGAAATCCTTGTCAAATTCTGATAAATTTTACTATAAAGTTCACCAAATTCCGAACCAGCTCAATTTCACCCTCTTCGTCACCCAAAACAATGAACCAAATGTTAATTAATGAAAATATGAGATAATACTATTACAAATGACTTCAAATCACCAAATAGACCTCAAACTCATCATTCTTGTTAAAAAACATGAAAAATGAGTATAAACATGACTATTCCATCAATATACCTCATGGAACACTTTACGAGACAACATATTTAACCTCTTCTTTTGCATGTACTTTGATACATATGTACCTCCTCGAGATCCATACTGTATATTTTAACCTTGTACAATATTTTGCTGCAAATAGATTTTCAATAAAAGAACAAAAAATATAAAATGGCAAATACACACATTACAAAGAGATTTTTCCCCTGGAAACCCAAACCGTGAAAACCAACATATTCTATATTCATTCATAGTGATACATTGTTTACAATACAATATACATATAGGAGCCAGCGACATCGAAAACCCTAACCCAATTCCATGGAATAGTCAACAACCCTAAATCCTTAACCTAAAATAGAAAACCATTGGCAAAAACCATGTGCCAAAAAACTACCCAACAATGGACATGAAAATCGAGGCGACGAGATAAATGAGGCAAATATATGACACATTTCTCGGGGATTTTTTTTTATCAAGGGCACTACCCCCAAACCCCAGTGTATGGGGACTATTTCCCCCTTACACGCCCAACAAAACATAGCATACACTAAATCTAGTCATGTAAAGAATATAACAAATACCCAACATTATCCCACTTGTTATTTTCTTTTCACATAGGGGGTTACAGGGTTAAATAGTCAACTATCCAGCATAGCAATGCCCATGGATCCTTTACACCAAGAGAACTTCTCAGTGCTCACCATTTTTTTTAATTAATCTGCAACATTCTTCAAAGTGTCCACCTTCATTAACAACACTTTATTTTATTCAACCATGTGATATTGAATATCAATATGCTTTGTATTTGAATGATAAGTCGGGTTCTTCAACAGAAAATTTTCACTCTAACCGTGACAATATATCCTTACAACTTCTATACCAACCAAATACTTGAACACAATCTTTGTAACCATATTTTTTCCTTACTTGCATGGGTGCATGCCGTGTATTCAACTTCTATAGTTGAAAGTGCCATTGCAACCTGCCTTTTTCTCATCGAACTGTTTACTCCTCTAAATAGGTTAAACACATACCCACTTGTAGATCTCCTATGATCTATATATCCATCCCAATCTGCATCCACAAATCCATTTATGTCCAACACTCTATCCAATCCCAGTCTTCCTTGGTAGCACAATCCATAGTTAGCAGTGCCACATAAATACCTGAAAACCCTTTTTACTTTTGTCCAATTCCCCTTCCCTGGTTTTGACATATACCTTCTAAAGACTTCCACTACATGTGCAATGTCCGATCTAGTACAGACCATTGGATACATCAAACTTCCAATTGCACTCTCATATGGAACATCAGACATGTCCTCCTCCTCTTCTTGTGTCTTGCGACACTGATCCACAGATAACTTTACACCAATGAGAATAGGGACCTTGACTGGTTTACATTCCTACATATTAAACCTCTGCAATATTATCTTGACATATTTTCTTTGATTTAACTAGAGTTTCCTCTTTTTCTGATCTCTTTTAATTTGCATGCCCAAAATGAAATTTGAACCACACATGTCCTTCGTGTCAAATTTAGAGGACAAATAAGTTTTCACATCCTACATAATCTCCTTTTTGTTTCCTATCAGCAACATGTCATCCACATACAAAACCAAATAAATATAATGATCATCAATTGATTTAAAATAAACATAGTGATCATCTTTGCTTCTTCTGAAGCCACGTCCCAATATATATGTATCAAATGTTTTATACAACATCCTTGGTGATTATTTTAAACCATACAAGGATTTTTTCATCTTGCATACCGACTCCTTATTTCCCTTCATAACAAAGCCTTCTGGCTTCTTCATATAGATTTCTTATTCCAGATCCGATGTATGAATGTTGTCTTCACATCCATCTGTTCTACTTCAAAATAAAATGCAAGAACAATAACATAAATCTTATATAAGTTAATTTTGAAACAAGAGAAAAAATCTCACCAAAATCAATTCCCTCAACTTGGGAATAACCCTTTGCTACTAACCAAGATTTGTATTTCTACACATTGCCTTCTGCATTCAACTTCTTTTCAAATACCCATTTTCTTCTAATGGGATTTCTTCCAGTCGGGAACTCCACTATATCTGAAGACTCATTTTTATCCAAGACTGTCATTTCTTCATCCATGGATTTTTTCCAAAGGTTTCCATCCTCTGAATCCACTACCTCCCTGATAGTTCTAGGATCATCATCAGTAATAGACAAAGAGAAATTCGAACGTAAATCAAATGGATTATACCTTTCTAGTAACCTTGTTTCTCAAACCGATCTCCTCAATAATGGAGTATGATGATCTTATTATTTTTATTCCTTTTCTTCTCTAGAATCTAATTCATCATCCTTTAAATCAAACTCTAATTCCTTCATTTCTCTAGATACCACATCTTGGATATACACAACCTTCATAGTTTCTGGTTTCCAAATCTCATAAACTTTGATACCATCTTCATACCCAATAAAGATACATTTTTCAGCCTTCTTATATAGATTACTCTTGTTTTCCTTTGGAACATTAACATATGCCTCACAACCAAATACCTTGAGATTTATGAGAGAAGGTTTGTTACCAATTCATGCCTCTTGTGGAGTCTTGTCATACAACATTGATGAGGGTGATCCATCGACTAGGTAACATGCAATACACATTTCCTTTGCCAATAATTCTTTCCCTAACCTGGCACCACTCAGAATGCACCTTGATTTTTTTATCAACATCATGTTCATCCTTTCTGCAACTCCATTATGTTGAGGTGTATATGGAGTAGTATTCTTCCTTTCTATAACACATTTCTTACGTAATTCTTAAAATTCATTCCTGTAGAACTCTCCGCCATTATCTATCCTCAACACCTTAATTATTTTCTCTATTTGATTCTCAAAAAAAGCCTTCAAATATTTAAACCTACCAAAGAATTCAAATTTCTTCCTGAGGAAATCCCAGTATTCCTCGAGAAGTAATCTATAAATGAGACATAGTACATAAATTTTCTCAATGATGGAACCGAAACATGTCCAAACACAACACTGTGAACCAGATGTAAAAGTCCTTTTTCCCTCATTGCACCCGAGGGGAATGTTACCTGATTCCACTTCCCACATACACAATGTTCACATAAATAAAAATCTAGAGAGTAGTTAGACATACCTTTATCCATACCTTTATTTTGTAGTAGTCGAAGACCCTTCTCTCTAATATGCCCCTATGTTTGATGCCACAACATAACCTTTTCTCCAAATACTGTAGCAGTTCTTTATTTTTCAAATCGAATATCAAGAACAATGGAACTATTACACACATCACTAATAGTGCTTCCTTGCAGCTTATACAAAATTCCAAACCAAAATCCCTTCAACAACACCATTGCTCCTCAAACCATCCTGTAGGTTTCCGTTTACAATACTGTTTTTATCCCTCCATCGTCCATTTTGATTGCAAAAATCAAATTTATGGCCAAACCTAGGATGTGTAGAACATTATGTACTCTTATAATCCTTCCATTTATGAGTCTCATCTTGACTTTTACTAGTCCTATGATTCTGGTTGTCGAGTCATCAACTAGGAAAACATTACCTCCATCATAACTTTCATATTCACAGAACCACACCCCGTGGGGAATCATATGAAAGAATGCACCTGAGTCAACCAACCATGACTCATGCTATTCATTTGTGATTGAATAAGCCAATTACACATCCCCTCCTTCCTTGGAGGTATTTTCTTTTCTAGAAGTAACTTCTTTGCATCCCCTCTTTTCTCAATTTTGGATCTACACTGCATCTTGTAGTGCCCTTATTTTCCACATCTCCAACATACCTTTACAAACTTTCTGGGAGATTTAGATATACCCTTAGACTTATATCTCCCACTTGAGGAATTAGATCTATTTCCTTCTTGGGAGCATCCTCTTGCAAATAATGCATATGTACTCTGTCCTTCCATGTTCTTTTGTCTCATATCCTCCAACAACAAGGATGAGACCACTCCATAAGAATTCAAGGAAGTTGTATTACTACATATGTCCACAACTAGACTATCATGCGTGTCTAGTAAAGAGAAGAGTAAACCAATAAACTTATCTTAATCTAAAATTTTAATCTCAATAGATATTAACCAACTTACCATAGTATTGAGGGTGTTCAAGTGCTCTTCCATCGAGTCTCCATCTCTCATCCTTGGGTTATTCAACTTCATTATTAGGAAAACTTTATTTACTAGGGACTTATACTAATAAAACTTCCCCAACTTATCCCACAAATATTTGGTTGTAGATTCCTCTGACACATTTAGTAAAAATGAATCTAAGAGACATAGTCGGATTGTGCTCTTCGCCTTCCAATCCAATTTTTTCCATTCATCCGATGAAGTTCCTACAGGTGTAGTACCTAGATACACCATGATCCACTGATCTTTATCCACCAAAAAAATTTCCATATTGAGCTACCACAGCTCAAAAAATTTCCCATTAAACTTATCGATCTCCATTTCTGAACTTCTTGTCATTTATTTTCACGTAAAATGTCAATACCACATATCTCCCACTATAACAAGGTTTATCATAGTCCCGAGCCAAACCGTTGACCACAAAGGAATCCCCCTGAAGCCAACAAATATTTGATACAAGATGTATATTTTAACCTTCTACAATATTTTACTACAAACAAATTCTCAATAAAATAACATAAAAGATACAATGGAAACTACGCATATTGCAGAAATATTTCCCCCCTGGAAACCCAAACCAGGAAAACCAAAATATTATATATTCATTCAGAGTAATAGATCATTTACAATACAATATACATATAAGATCCAAAGACATCCAAATCCATAACCTAATGACCTGGATTAGTCAACAACACTAATTCCTTAATTGAAAATAGAATACTATCATAAAAAACTATGTCGAAAAGCCTCCCAACAATGGAAACGAAAATAGTGGTGACACGAAAAATGAGGAAAAATGCAACACGTTTCCTGAGGAAAAAACAAATTTCTTCAAGGCACTACCTCTGAACTGCCACGCAAGGGGGATATCGGCCCCCTACAACCCCCCTACATTCTCGACACAATCTAGGAGACGCTAAAGCTAGTCACACAAATAATATAACACATACCCTACATCGAAAAATTGTGCCACCTCGAGATCCATGCTTACCTCAAAATCCATGCATACCTTAGATTGTGTGCATATTTGGATCCACACCCAATATATAGGCTTGGGCCTCTAAACCTCACCCAAATTATTTGGAAACTTCATTACTAATTATAGAAGAATCATGGAATAAGTGGGTGGTTGGGCCTAATGGTTCAACCGTTGGCTATATTTAGCAGAGGTACGACGTTACATTCCCAACGATCCTTGTCATATTCAATGGTTAAAGTTTTAAATATATGGTATGTTTGTTTGGAGGTTAAAACTATCATCCCTTTTGCTACCCAAACAAAACCTATTATAAATTTAAATACAATGTTTACCACATGTATGTTAAGTCTCATGTGGTGGTGAGTTGGTAATGGGAGCTATGCTGATCCTTTGGAAGGTTATGGAGGTCATAGTTTCGATTGTTGTCTACTCCATAATTTTTCTAACCCATGTAAATATAGTCCAATGGGAGGTCGCCACTTGGTGGCCTCTCATTGACTCGTACCTTTCCACTTGTCAATATAGGACTCACCCACTTGTGCATCACTTTTCAACCTGTAATTGGACCTCTAGGATTGTTCCATTACCAATCATCTTCCAATAATAATGTACCACATGTCCCCCTTGCATTGGTGACACGTTTCACCCTCTTTTCCCACATGGACTTTAACCTTTGACTTGGTTTGGATAGAACTTTAATTACTCATAAAGTTTTCATGCGAACTCCATTTGACTTGTCATTTGCACATTTGGAAATCTAATGACGAGATCCACACATTGATGACATTTTCAAGAAAATTTGGGATAGTCAAATTTTGAGCATCTATGAATCCCCTGGTACCCTTGTGAGCGTTCTCGATCCTATTGGACCTTTGTGAGCATTCCTCATGGATCAAAGTTGGCAAGGCCCAAGAAGTTGTGGATATTAGTCATTGTCTTCAGAGTAAACCAATCATATATGACTTGGATCTTGGCTAGATCCACATGTACACCCCTCTCATCCATGATGTATCCCAAATATTGTATTGTTTCCATGTTGAAGGATCCTTTCTCCCAATTGGCATATAGCTTGTGCTATCACAGGGTTCCCAAGACCTGTTGAATATTCTCCAAATGTTCCTCTTAGGTTTTGCTGAAGATGAGGATTCCATCCAAATATACAACCACAAAGGAGTTTGTGAATGGCCATAATATATCATCCATCATCTACGTGAATTATGATGGATCATTATTCAAATCAAAATGCATGACCAACCACTCAAAGAGACCTTCTTTATACTTGAATGTCATCTTCCACACATCGGTTTTCTCAATCGACACCTAGTGGTAGCCCAACCTCAAATCAATTTTACTGAAAAAGTTGTCTCCCTCGAGTTTATCGAGAAGATCATCAATCCGAGAAATTGGGTACCGGTTCTTGATTGTGATCTTGTTCAATTCTCTATAACCAATACACATTTTGCATGTACGATCCTTCATCTATACCTAAACAATTGGGATACCACAAGGTGAGGAGATTGGTCTGATGTGACCCTTCAGAATTATCTCTTGGATCTGGTGTTTGATTTACTCATTCTCTATAAGAGAAATCCTATACACAAGGTCATTAGGCAGAGGATAATTGAGTGTCATATCAATTGAGTTCTTTACCTAACATTGCACAGGTACCCTAGTAGGTAAAGTGAATATGTTCTTGTATTCCTGTACTATTTTTTCCACCTATCGGTGTTGTGTAGAGAGACCCCATGTAGAGGTTTCAATATTTTCAGTGACCTTTTTTTCACCTTTCGACCGAACCATAAAGAGGAAAAACCTCCTAGTCTGAAGGACCACCTTTATACACTACTTTGTGGAGATTAGAGAAACCACAACCTTTGGTACTTCCTTCGGTACCCTATAGAGTTGATGTCCCAAAGTAATAATGACACTATGGGTAATAAACTCATAAAAAATATGACAGTTCCAGATATATGTTTGACCTAACAAAACATCACAAACCTCATGGGGGGAAACATCACAAAATACCTCATTTTTGAAGGGTTTGATTCCTCTAGTGCAGGAGACATTGTTGGCTGGTGTGTATGTCTCGCCCCTGGATTAGACAATTGATGGTGTATGGATGAGGATGTGGCATCATTGTCAGGTTCAACCTCTTGAAAACCTATTCTAAGATAAGGTTATTCTGGATACTATTGTCAAAAATGAAATGGAGTGGGGTCCCCTTCATGAGAATTTTTGAGTGGAAGAGGTGCTCCCCTTCTACAAGCTCCTTTAGTTCCTATGGATGGACTTTTTTCATAGCAATGGTGACATTAGGTTCAATGTCAATGATCTGTTTTCCATTTTTTTGTTCTTAATCAGAGTCTGAGTCATTATCTAACCCTAGGGATTTTGTCTCAACCAAAAATGACTTTTTTTAGTGACATTCATCAATATTGTTCAAAGAGTTTTTTTTGAACTCGCACCACCTTCCAGTGTCCCTTTTTGACTTCCCATTACCCTTCTTTATTGGTTCCTTGGGATAGTTATCTTGGGGATAGAAATCCTTTTTTTTTCCTTTGGCCTAGGATTTTGGGCCACCCTTATAATACTTTGTACTTTGTATATTTTCATACATGAACTCATGCTTGTTCTATTTCTTAAATTTATGCTTGATTTTGACAGTATATAGATAAGTGACTCCCAATGATGAGATGTCCAGAAACTCCATTTTGGTTTGGATGTACCTATGTAGAGCTCCATGTTATTTTAGGATAATATGTCACTCAAATTATTTAATACCATGCTTGGTGCGCAAGGTATTGAAGGTATTTTTCAACTCCAACACTGCTTGGTCCCTCCCTTGAAGCAATGTGGTCCATCTCATTTACTATTCCTCATAATTTCCAACAGGGTAATATTTTTCCTTGAGGGCATTAGTAAAATATTCCAATGTGGGTCCTAGCCCACAAATTACAAATAATTTCTCAACATGTTGTTGATAATAATTCTCCCACCTATATAGTCCATTGGATGTATATTGGGTGGTTGGGAGGAATGATTGTTACCCTCCCCACCCAGGTTCAATTCCTTGTGAGTGAAATGTTATGCCCTTAAATGGGATATTCCGAAATACCAACCCTCCCTATGTTGTCTCGTGGATTTCGGGGAGGTTTATGTGGACATAGAGAGCATCGATATCCGGTGTCGTGAACCACATGAAAAAAATAAAAAAAAACTCCCACCAATATATGACATGGGGAAGGGACTTAAGGAACACAAAGGATATTTTTTCACTGTTGTAAAATTTTGAACAAAGAAATAAACCTCTAATAGACTTAACCATTTTTGCAAAGTGATAGAATCTATCTGGCATTAAAATAAAGAAATATAAAGTTGAATTTTTCCTTTAAGGGTGTCGCACTTCTGAATTTACTACTGGTTGACGATGTTTCCATTCTTGTTAGCAACCATCGAAGGATCTGGGGAAAATTATCCATCATCTCGTTCATTTGTCACGTGAGGGCTTCCTCGAGAAATAGTTTGAAAGGATATATTTCCTCTTCATCCCTCTTTTATTCCACCATCGGAGGTTACTTGGATGTGCAAGAGTGTTTATATTCAAGAGAAACAAGATCAAGACCCAACTCTATATACCCTGACCTCGTCGGGGAAATGCACTCAGAACGACAAGGACCATATTTTGTCGATACCACTGATCCAGATTATTTTGATAACAATAGGAAGGTAGAAAAATAATAGAGATGTAACAAGGAAATACACACACACACACACACACACATATATATATATGGCACAAAACACATTTATATAATGAAACTCATATTTTATTAATGGTTGTCTCAAAATACAATAGCACACAAGCTCGCTAGAATTGTGGTAGCTTATCTATGAGAAAATTTGTGTCGGATAATCTCATTCACAAAAATATAATTAAAATGAGGATCCAAAGGTCCTTTAACATAAAGAATAATTTATAAAACCCTAAACATCAAAAACCATAACCATGAGACATGAAACGCCAAAAGGTTTGTGGGCCCAGATGGGGGTAGTTGATATGCCAAATTTTTGAGGGCGTAACATTTTCATATGATATCCTCAATACCTCATCGAAAAGGTATAGTTGAGTATTAAACATTCTATTTCTCCCAAACCATGGATTTTTCTATCCTCGCGGCACTGTCCTGCCAAAAAAACGTTGTTTAAGGCCTCAAAATGGCCTCGAAAGTTCAGGACCCACAATGAAATGGAGTGGGGTCCCCTTCATGAGAATTTATGAGTGGAAGAGGTGCTCCCCTTATACAAGCTCCTATGGTTCCTATGGATGGACTTTTGTGGTAGAAATGGTGACATTGGGTTCAACGTCAATGATCCTCTTTCCATTTTTTGGTTCTGAATCAGATTTTGAGTCATTATCTGACCCTAGAGATTTTGTCTCAACCAAAAATGAATTATTTTAGTGACATTCATCAATATTGTTCTAAGAGTTTTTTTAAACTCACACCACTTTCCAGTGTCCCTTTTTGACTTCCCATTGCCCTTCTTTATTGGTTCCTTGGGATGGTTATCTTGGGGATATAAATCCTTTATTTTTCCTTTGGGATAGGATTTAGGGACACCCTTAGAATAATTTGTACCGTGTATATTTTCATACCTGAACTCATGCTTGTTTTGTTTCTTAAATTTATGCTCGATTTTGATAGTATATAGATAAGTGACTCTCAATGATGAGATGTCCAGAAACTCCATTTTGGTTTGGATGTACCTATGTAGAGCTCCATGTTATTTTAGGATTATATGTCACTCAGAGTATTTAATACCATGCTTGGTACACAAGGTATTGAAGGTGTTTGTGAACTCCAACACTATTTGGCCCCTCTCTTGAAGCAATGTGGTCCATCTCGTTTACTAGTCCTCATAATTTCCAACAGGGTAATATTGTTCCTTGAGGGCATTAGTAAAATATTCCAAAGTGGGTCCTAGCCCACAAATTGCAAATAATTCCTCAACATGTTGCTGACAANACAAGGTATTGAAGGTGTTTGTGAACTCCAACACTATTTGGCCCCTCTCTTGAAGCAATGTGGTCCATCTCGTTTACTAGTCCTCATAATTTCCAGCAGGGTAATATTGTTCCTTGAGGGCATTAGTAAAATATTCCAAAGTGGGTCCTAGCCCACAAATTGCAAATAATTCCTCAACATGTTGCTGACAATAATTCTCCCACCAATATAGTCCATTGAATGTATATTGGGTGGTTGGGAGGAATGATTGTTACCCTCCCCACCCATGTTCAATTCCTTGTGAGTGACATGTTATGCCCTTAAATGGGATATTCTGAAATACCCGCCCTCCCTATGTTGTCTCATGGATTTCGGGGAGGTTTACATGGACGTCGTGAGCATCAATAGATCGTGTCGTGAACCACATGAAAAAAAAAAAAAAAATATCCCACCAATATATGACATGGGGAAGGGACTTAAGGAAAACGAAGGAGATTTTTTCACTGTTGGAAAATTTTGAATAGAGAAATAAACCTCTAATAGACTTAACCATTTTTGCAAAGTGCGAGAATCTATCTCGCATTAAAATAAAGAAATATAAAGTTAACTTTTACCTTTAAGGGTTTCTCACTTCTGAAGTGACTACTGGTTGAAGGTGTTTCCATGATTTTCAGCAACCACCGAAGGATCTAGGGAAAATTATCCATCATCTCGTTCCTTCGTCATGCGAGGGATTCCTCGAGAAATAGTTTGAAAGGATATCTTTCCTCTTTTATTCCACCATGGGAGGTTATTTGTATGTGCAAGAGTGGTTATCTTCAAGAGAAACAAGATCGAGACCCAACTCTATATACCCTAACCTCGCTGGGGAAATGCAGTCAGAACAACAAGGAGCCGATTTCTTTGATACCACTGATCCAAATTATTTTGATAACTATAGGAAGGTAGAAAAATAATAGATATATAAGAAGTAAATACACACGTGCACACACACACACACATAGACACATATATATGGCACAAAACACATTGATATAATGAAACTCATATTTTGTTAATGGTTATCTCAAAATAGAATAGCACACAAGATAGATAGAATTGTGGTATCTTATCTATGAGAAAATGTGTTTTAGATACTCTCATTCACAAGAATATAATTAAAATGAGGATCCAAAGGTACTTTAACATAAAGAATAATTGATAAAACCCTAACCATGAGACATGAAACACCAAAAGGTTTGTGGGCCTAGATGGGGGTAGCTGATACATCAACTTTTTGAGGGCGTAACATTTTCATATGATATCCTCGATACCTCATCCAAAAGGTATAGTTGAGTATTACACATTCTGTTTCTCCCAAACCATGGCTTTTTCTATCCTCCGGGCACTATCGTGCCCAAAAAACGTTGTTTGAGGCCTCAAAATGGCCTCGAAAGTTCATGACCCAAAAAAGTGTAGAAAAATTGCCAAAATGGGAAATCGTTCTTTGAGCCAATGGAATAGGTGGATGGACACCAATTTCCACTTGGATCATTGTTAGTTCCTATTTAATGGGGATATATCTTTCAATCAAAATTCAAAATGCTTTGAATTTTCTTTTTATTTATTAAATTTTTCATTATTTTCAAAAGTTATATAATTTTGATGATTAAATTTATTATTTTTAAAAATAAATAATAAAAACCGAATTTAAAAAAATTATATTTATCTTTTTTCATTATTTAATGACAATTATTAAATTAAATATCTTTATTTTAGGGGAGATTATCAATTAAAACAAAAATTAAAATAAAAGAAAGTTCTTATAAGAATTCTTTGTATCGTATGGAATTAGTTATGTTAGTGCATCTCTAGATAGGAAACCTCTCTTTCTACACATCATTGAAGACCTTATTTTAATGTAGGTATACAAAACCTGACTTGTTATTGATTTCTTGTTTCTAACTCATCGCATTGGAGGGTTACAAGAAATAGAAAGGTGGTGTTTGTAGGGCTATATGAAATAGGAAAATGGTGTTTTCATATAGATATGTTTACTAGGAAATTGATCACTAGAACTTCCAATTCTCATGCCAAAGAATAACATGAAAACCACATGAGATTCTATATTTCCAAATTCAAAAAGGAAAAATGATAAATTTGGAAAACAAAAAGAGAGAATCATCATAAAACTACATATAATATATGCCTTCTTTACTATAATGTTTCACCATATATATTTATATATTTGAGTATTGCTAGATTTCATAATATAAGCCAGGTTTGTTGAATTACTTCAATAGCTTTTTGATTTTGTTCATTCATGCTTATGCTTGTGCACAAATTTTAGATAAATTTATAATCATAATATATTATTAAAATGAAATTAATTTTAAACTAAAACAATACCTAAATTATAACATATTATATTATACATATTCATCCTCAAAATTCCATAACTCGTCATAACATGTTTTTTCAATAGCATTCCAACCTAAGATATTAGTGGAACTTGTATAGAAAACCTCTCGTACTAGACACCAAGAGGAGGAGGAATAGCAAGCTCATCGTCAAATGAGTTTATAAAATATCATAGGTCAACATTAGTATCCAAAATGTTAGATTCACTAGTTTCTGCATCGAACGAATATTGAAATATCAGTAGATCAGCATGAAGACTATTTTCATTGGTTCTATTGTGTCTACATGAAGGTTGAACACCAATCTCTTGTTTTATTCTTCTAATGACTCCATTAATATGCTCTTTTGATTCCTCTAGGATTTTTCATTGTAGGGATCCATGTCCTTCAAAAAGTACAATGGCACTTGGCCTTGAGCTATTAGGCCATCGAAATTCCTGCCATTTGATACATCACAAGAGATGACGGATATGCATATAACTCGTCGATATTGGCAATCTCCATAGTAATGTTCCAACACAAATTATCTCCTACGACATTCGATGTTTGGCAAAAAAATGTGCCATGTGCCATGTCTCCACAGTGTTCCCAACCGAATCTTGTGATCATGCACCTCTTAAGGGCATGCTACACTACAAAATTTCTTTCTTGGAAACACCAAGGTTACTTTGTTCGGACTACACCTCTTAACTTAGGGAATACCCATACTTTTTTCTATGCTATCGATAAGTCACACTCCTACTCTAGTGAAACTCTTGTATACTTAGATATTTGTTCACAACCTTAACACTTAGTCATATTTAAAAATACATACATGAGAAACCAAGAGAATTGTGGAACAGATGTAAGAAAAGAACAGATATAGTGAGAGAAACATGAACCATGCCTAACACATGGCTAAGTGATCTAGGGGAACAAATTTTGCTCAAAATTCAAAGTGATTGGAATCACTTCAAATCGAACGAGAGCATAGGCCTCGTCGTCACGAACCCAATGCAACTCATTTGGGTTTAAATGGACATCGGATGAGAGAGATATTGCGTTATGTTCAAATCGACAAACAAGCAAAAAAAATATGTTGACTGTACAGTCCATACAGTCCGTACAGATGCTAATGTGGTAGGACCATACGACATGTGGCAGAGCCATACAACATGTGGTAGGTCCGTACGACATGTGGCAGGTGTTGGTTGGCAATCGTGTGGACAAGTTGGCGTATGAGACGTGGAAATGGTGGCGAATGGAATGTTGACATGTGGCCCAATCAATGGCTGCCATGTGTCACCCTGGTGTTGGTTTAAAACTTATGCTATTGGAAGGATTCGACCTCGTGACCTCCTAGCAGGGGTAACACTTTGGGAATGGCCTCCCAACCAGCGTGCCACCATTTTTTTTATAATATAAATGGTAAACATTTTATTTAAATTGAATTGTATTGTGGGTTGGGGCACGGTCTGGGTCGGGGCTTAGCCCTGACTCCCAGTCATATGTGTATACAATGTAACCACTGGCACACGCCTATTCGACCGTTACCATATGTCATTTAAACTTGGCCCTTTTCGTATGAGTGCGTGGTCCTATGAACCACATGACCACGGTCCTAGGTGGTTAGGGGCTAGGTGTGTAACTGTCCAACAGTTCACACCGTTGTGCGGTTGCGCCTGGCGCTGAGTTTTAACACAAAAATGCACATGGGGGCTAGGTTGAGGAGGCATAGGTGCATGTTGGTGATCCAGAGACAACAATTTTGAAGGGGAACTTCCAGGAAGCCTATCTTCTTCAATTTTTGGCCAAACGAGGTGCTGAAAAAGCCTAGCTAGGGGTTTTTGGATGTTCTGAAGCCATTGGAGCCATCATTTTGGCATTTTTAGCATTGTAAAGAACATATTTTAGCACTTTGAGAAAATAATACAAAAGATCCATTGGAAGCTAGACCAGGAGATGTAGCCCAAGAGAGGAGTGAACTCCTTTCTCATTTGCTATGTTATGTGTTTTCTGTTCATTGTTATTTATTTTTTTTATATGAATCTTGAATGTGTTATTTATATAAAAATTGTGTTTGCAAAATTGATCCATTTGCATAAGAATACTTGAATTAAAACTTGAAAATATTTTCAAGAATACAAGTCTTCATCATTTTTAGATCAAGTTGGTATCAGAGCATAGGTTTTTGAAGGCTTGATTATTTGAAAATGTTTTGTTTTATGATGCTCACAAGGTTGAAACTCACAAGAGGAGAAGGTCAACTTGTAGAGCCAAGTTCTCATCCTTCAAGAATAAAGATTATATCATCACCTCAAGCTTCAAGGAGGCATTCACCAAGTATGGCTCATGAAGAAAGTCATGAACATGTTCCTACAGAAGATGAAGATCTCAGAAAGGCTTTCATGAAAATGAGAGAAATGATGAAACTCTTGATGGAAGAAAGGAATACAAGGTTTTAAGGTGAAGGATCCAACCCTTTAAAGCACAAAGGAGACAATGGTGATAAATCTCCAAATGGAAATGGAGGGAATGGTGCTTCTCCACCACCCTCACCTCCATCTTCTTCTTCTTCTTCTACCAGTTCAAGACCTCTTCCAAATTATCCAAAAGGACATGGTAAAACTCCTTCACAAATTCCTTTGTTAAAGCTTGATATTAAATTCAAATTTCCAATTTACAATGGAGAGGTAAATGCTGAGAAATTAGATAATTGGATTCGCTAAATTGAGGTGTATTGTAGGATACAAAAAATTCAAGATGATGAAACTAAGATTCAACTTTATTCTTTAAGATTGGATAGTGCAACACTCATTTTGTGGGAAGCCAATACTCAAGAGGACATGAAGAAACATGGTAAAATTTTAACCTCTTGGAATGATTTTATTGTTGCAATTAAAAAACAATTTTACCCATTGGCATATATGCAAAAA
>JZKD02S2272395.1:344994-380038 GCA_000966675.3 Picea glauca
TGGCTTGGTAAGAAATGGTTAGATTTCTTGAGCAAGTAAGGCTTGCATTTTTTCTATTGTAGATGAACTTTTCAGCCTTATGTATCCATTTATGTTGAGAGTATGACAAGTTGCAGCAGTTTATCACAACTTGTATGATGCAAGTTTGCATGTGAATGCAATTCGTTTGAAGGCATTCTTGTTTGTTGCACAAATTCACTAGGAGGATGTAAAAGAGGGGTATGATGTTCACCTGTTATAGACATATATATTTTTCATATTCATCTCTTATGTACCCACATGTTTCGGGTTTATGTACTTATGTTTTACTTGAATGAGAGTTGAAGAGCTATGCATGTACATGTGTTTTTGTGTGTGTGTAAACAATGAACCTTGTGATAGTTCATCATGAATGACTCATGATTGTAACATGATTGTGTATCATGAATGTTGACTTGTCATTTTGGGAATATTGATATGTTTCAAATGAGTCTTGGCTTGTGTCGATGTTGTCTTGACAACTATGTTGTGTCGATCATGTTTTTCGACTTGTGTTTAGTCGATGGTGTTTGTTGGCTTGTAAGACGATTTTGAGTACACCAACATGCAGGAAAACACCATGTTCTTTGATGAAGTACAAGATGCGACCATTTTCTTAAAGAGAAAAAAGACTTTGTTAGAATCATTTTCAGTCTTGTATAAATATGTTTTCAAGATTGATGGTTTTCTTGCTTTGTGACAAGATGTCACAGGAATTTTTTTGCAGCCATTGGAGAGCGGATTGTTTTGACGCCAAAGAGTTCACAAGAGGGACTTGATTCTCAGTGGGAAGGCTAGTAGTATTCCAAGCACAAGGAGAACAGTGGGTCAGCAACAATCAGAGAACAGTGGTTGAGGGACATAGCCAGTTACAGTGAAAGGCATGTCAAGGTATCCAAGTGATTGTCAAAAGACTTTTCAAGTAGAATCATTTGATAGAACTTGGAAGAAGAAGAGTATTGAATCTTAGACATATAATCATAATCTTTTGTGGGTCCAAAATCCTTTCAGTGGGAAGGTGTGATCAGAATATGGACCAAGGGTCAAAATTTTGCTCAAAAATCAAAGTTCTGGGAATTGCCTCAAAACAGATAGGTACATAGCCCTCATTGTCACGAACCCAATGCAAATCGTTCGGTTTCAAACATATGTCATATGAGAGAGATATCACATTCTGTTCGAATCGTCAAAGTGGCAAAAAAAATGTGTTGATTATACAGTCTATATGGACGCTGATGTGGTAGGGCCATACGACACGTGGTAGATGCTAAGTTAGCAGGGCCATGTGACACATGGCAGGTGTTGGTTGGCAGTTGTGTGGATGAATAGACTGCTAACACATGGCATCATTATGGCATATGGTTTGGTGCCACGTGGCCCAGGCGTGGGATGCCACGTGGCACCTTTGTATATGGTGTAGTTCAAAATTTTATGTAGTTCGTGGGATTCGAACCCCAAACCTCCAACTCAACGCAAATCTTTGGCAAGGGCTGGGCTGCCAACGTGCCCACATGGTGGTACTTACCATATAATATTTTTAAATTTATTTAAATTTGTGCTATGGTTAAGCTGGTATGGGGTCCGAGCTGGGGCTTAGCCCCAACCCCAGATTTTATGTGTTTTAACATGTGACCCTTTGTCACATGGAGAATGTGTGCGGGTTTCAAACACAATTTCAAATGGTTAGCTCGCAGTCTTGTGTATTATGGCATGTGACCCTGCCTTTACTACGCGGGAGTTTTAAACCAAACACACTGACACTTGTCATGCTTCTACGTGGGGGGAAAACAAGCCTTTTTTTGTATATGTACACAATCACATGGTGACCCATATGCCCATAGTCTTGGTGGTTAGAGGCTAGGTGTGCCCTAACCATCCTACAATTTGCATATTTTTCGGTTATGCGACCGGTGTTAGGTTTTAGCATGAGATTGAGCACACGAGATAGGTTGGATGTACAAAGGTGTGTTTTGGCGAACCAGAGACAACAAGCTTGAAGGAGGAAAATGGAAGGAGGCCTATCTTCTTCATTTTTTGGCCAAATGAGGTGTCGTAAAAGCCTAGCTAGGGATTTTTGGACATTTTGAATCCATTGGCAGTATTTTCAAAGCCATTTGAAGACTTCTTTTGTAGGTTTTTCACTATTGAATTTTCAGAGAGCTCTAGGGAGCTTGAAGCCCTCATTGATTGAGGTCATGCTCAGATGAGCCCAAGTCTATTTTCTGTGATTGAATAGACATTCTTGGCTAATTGTTATGCTCTAAACACATTAGGATAGGTTTCAGAGGCATTTGAGGACCTTTACAGGTGCTTTTTCCACAAGGAATCTCAGGGAAGCTTAAGGCCACATGTAGAAGAGGTCATGCCCGGATGAGCCATGATCCATTTTCATATTTCTATCACTCATTTATGGATTTTTTATGTATTTTGAACCCAATGGTACAATCAGTATTTCCATTGGAGTTGAGCACCATCTTGTAAAAGAATATTTGACAAACTAATCCCAGAGAACCTAGTCCATTGAAGGAGGCTCAAGGAGATGTAGCCCAGAGAGGGGTGAACTCCTTTATAATATTGTTATTGTTGTGATTTTTTTGGTTTATTTGCTGCAAGTTATGGTTATTGTGTATTTGTTTAAAACAAATATTTAACTTTTTAAAGACCTCACACATAATCATTTAAAAGAAGCAATAACTTGACACATAAAATCTCTTGCATAATTAAGACATTGAGCAAGGTCTTGAAATTTTTATTTTAATGAAGTAGAGGGTGCTTGCATAGCATAACAATTCATCACCCTATTTTTAGATCAGGATTTCTCCTCTGTACTCTGTGCATGTGCTCAATGCCCTCCTGGAAGAGCTCTACAGAACCCCTTAGCGAATTTGTCTTCTACTATGTCCTCCTCTACACAGTTCCTCTTCCAAGGTGTTCAACAACCTTGAGGTTTCTCCTTGAGAAAATGACTTCGGTTGGTGCGCCCTCCTGGCATGTCTTTGTTTGAATCCGCAGAATTCAAAAGTGCACTCCTTGCATTGGCTTTTTGGAACCTACAGTGTTCAGTCATGCACTCATGCATGAAGTCTCAAAGAACCCGAACCTGAATATCAAAGAACTCAAGAGACAAATGATTCTGCCTATAACCTGCAAATGCACATCTACAACATACATATACAAAATATCATCAACACATAAAGACATTCGTCACACACAGAATAAAATGCAGGAAAAACTATTGATTATATTAATATGAAATGCCTCCTTTATAAGGTGTTCTTGAGCTCATACTTTTACAGAGTCTTGGCTCCTTCTCTATCTTCTCTTCTAACTCTTGATACCTATCAAAAACAAGATCAAAAGATATTTTACATGAGGGGGCTCTTTAGGCTCTTCCCTCCATCCTCACCTACTCTATTCAATTACATTGAATTTTCAATTAAATTGTTGTCCAATCCAGATTGGATCTTGATCCTAGACTTACAACCATTAAAGGATATCTAGGTCTAAATCCTGTGTATAGGCATGGCCTTTTGGCTCTAACATCCTTACAAATATTAAATGACCTTAATTCAAATTCAAAATATGAGAGGTTTGGCGCCTCTCTTCCTTGAATGTACTGAGTGGGATGGTTGGCTAGCGCATGGCTAGCTTGGGAGCGATGCTTGTGCATCACCAAGTAGGGATGGAGAAGGTAAGAATACAAGTCTCGTAGTCAAAATTATGGATCTTAGTCTCAATAACGATGTCTTCCCCATCACATGGGAAATAGGATCCACTTCTCTACACATAGATTTGAGGGACCAAATGTATTATGTAGTAGAGTAATTGAGGTCCACACTTTATGGGTAGGTTATAGGTCTCATAATTCACTTGAAGACTTAATTGAGTGACTACAAACATAGGAAACACAAAAAATGGGGTACATGAGATTTTTATTCTCATTCCTTTTAGAGAGGCTACAAATGATTCACCCACATGCACCCCTCCTAGCGATCAGATATGCAGAATCTAGAATGGTTTGTTACCTAGATATGAAGTATAGGTTAGGATGCGAGAGAGACTACACCAATGCTTTCTCTAATGAGTTATTTGATTGTTGGTCTCACCAATTCATTTCACTCAATAATTATCCATAGGATATGATGGAATTTTGTCAAGATACCGAGATAGTGATACCCATGGATGCCCAATTGGATAACATTGATCAAGACACTATTTTTTTTTTCAAATGTTTTTATGTTTCCTTTTTGGGTAATATATCATTTTTTAGATGTATAATTTTTTTGGCACAAAAAGTTACTAACAAAATGTTATGATGATATATATAGGCCCTACTCAACTAGCTAGATATCCTAGAGACCAAAGAAGAGGTAGATATGACAAGCATCCTAGATAAGAAANAACTTATCTCTGAGAAGAGATGTGACAGCTACTCACATTTGCAAGAAGATGATTATAATGAGGCTCTGAAGGCCTTTCTACAATAAAAAAGAATTTCAAAAACCCTAGACATCCGAAAACCTAACCCTAGGAGATGAAGTGCCAAAATCATGTGGGCCCCGTTTAGGTAAGTCAGTACATCAACTTCCCGAGGTTGTAACTTTTGCATACAATCTTCATTTGATGCATATGATACATCATTAGAAAGTTATATCTGATGAATACACGTGATACTAGAGGATATCATGGTGTGGAAAGGATTAATATTTTCCAACCAGTTGATTCCCAAAAAATGTTGTTTAGGGCCTCAAAATGGCTCCGAAAGTTCAGGACTCGAAAAACTGCCAAAAATAGTAAATTGCCAAAATTGCCAGAAAATTGTTTTGAGCAAGTTGGAAAAGGTGGGTGGCCACTAATATCCACCTAGATCAATCCTCCATCCTTAGGAAGCAATGGTATCCATTGCGTTTATTTCCCGAGGGAGAGAGGGAAGCGTTTGCTGAATCTGAATCTTAGTGAGTTGCTTGCCTTGTTGGAGACGTCACGTTACTCTGTTTGTGGAAGGTTGTCATGACCATGTTGAGGCTTAGTCTGTTCAACAAGTCAAGCTACTTGAGAGGACTATGTGCAGAAGGAATCTTTTCTCTTTTTTGCAACCTTGTCAACTTTCTTTTGTCAGATAGAAGGTGTTTGGGGCAAGGCTATAGTGGTTGTAGTGTCCTTCTATTCCCCTTTTGAACATATTGTGAAGAAGATGAATTCTGTAGTATGAGATACTACCTTGCGAAACTGTTTAGGTGGAACAATAGTTGAAACTACCTATGGTATTATGTAGAGATGATCGCCCAGAGAAACAATGAGACTACAGGGTCGCGAATCATAAACAACATGTCACTTCCACATATATGGTTGGCCCAAGAGAACATAACAGTCATATAGTGGGGAAACATTACATAATAACTCATCCTTGAAGGGTTGGATGTCATATTAAAATCAACATTGTTGGCTGACATGGAGATCTCATCCCTGGCTAAGCCGCTCGATGTTGTATGGTTGCGGGTGAGGTGTTGTGGTCAATCCCAACTATTTAACGACCTCTACTGAGATGATGTTCTTCTAGCTTCCGCTATCAATAATAAAATGCAATAGGGTCCCCTTCACCCACATCTATGAATGAAAAAGGAACTCCTCCTCTTCAAGATTTGTTGGCTCTTCAGGTTGAATTGATGCGGTTGTGACAATAGCAGTGGGGTCTATGTTGATGATCTCTCTTTTACCAGTATTTTCAGATTCAAATTATGAATCAGGGTTCGGCTCATTGTCTTTGATCTTGGTCACCAATGACTGTTTTGAGCGACATTCATCAGTGTTGTGCCTGGGGATTTTCTAGAAATCGCACCATTTTCCGGTGTCCTTCTTTGTCTTTCCGTGACTCTTGTTTTCCTGTGGCTTGGACTGGTTTTTGATAGACTATTTATAAGGGTCATCTATATCATACTTTGGTTGTTTTAGTTTTGCAGACCCAAACTCCCATTTGTTCAGGTACTTAAATTTCTTCTCAATTTTAACAACATATCGATAAGCAACACCGAGTGATGAGATGTCTAGAAAATCAATTTCAGTTTGGATGTATCTGTGTAGAGTCCCATGGTATTTTAGAACCAAATGTTGTTTAGAGTCTTTGATACCCATCTTGGTGTGCAAGGTGTGGAAGATATTGGTGAACTTCATAACTGTTTGGCCCCTCTCTTACCGCAGTGTGGTCCATCTCATGTACTAGTCCTCATAGTTCCCAACAGGGTAATATTGCTCCTTTACCGCATCAACAAAAAAATCCCAAGTGGGATCGGCCCCATATATTGCAGACTCCTCTGTGGAAATTTTCTCCCAGTAAGTTTCCCACCAATGTTTGACATGGGGGAGATATTTAGGGAGTGTGAAGGTGATATTTTCCCCGTCGAAAAAATTATGAACAAAGAAATAACCTTCTAACATATTTAACCATTTTTCTAGGGCATCTGCATCTATTTGAACTTCAAATATGGGAATATAAAAATTAACATGTACCTTGAAAGGAGAGGTGATTCCAAAGTGGATGTTTGATGAATATGTGCATGTTTCTATCAACAAGCATTAAAGGATGTGGGAAAAACTCTCCATCATTTCGTCCCTTTGTCGCGTGAGAGCTTTCTCAAGAAACATATTGATAGGATCGTTATCTCTGTCATTTTTCTTTTCTTCCACCATGGAGGGTTTCTTAGGCATGCGAGAGCAATTGTATTCAAGAGAGACAAGATCAAGACCCGAATTTCTATACTCGGACCTCATCGGGGACATGCACTGAAAAATGATCAACAACAACCTGCTCTGATACGATTGATTTGGATTATTTTTGGCATGAAATGAGAGCAGAGATATAATAAAGAAATCCTCATATATATTTCAGATATCCAATAATATAACATAAATGTATCAGAGATGCAACCATAACTAAAAAGATACAGTCATACATAATTTCTATTAATAAAATAAATGTATAGAGACTATAAAAATACAGAGTGAAAGACTCACTAGGATGGTGGCAGCTTATCTCTAGGAAGAGATGTGATCGCTACTCACATTCGTAAGAAGATGATTACAATAAGGCTTTGAAGACATTCTTATATTAAACATGAATGTCAAAAAGACTAGACATCCAAAAACCTAACCCTAGGAGATGAAGTGCCAAAATTCATGTGGGCACCGTTTGTGTAAGTCAGTACATCAACTTCCCGGGGTCACAACTTTTGCATACGATCTCTATTTGATGCATATGATACATAATTATAAAGGTGTATCCAAGGAATACAACGTCTTGCAGAAAATGTCATGATTTCGAACAAACTAATATTCTTAGACCGGTTGATGCCCAAAAAATGTCGTTTAGGGCCTCAAAACGACTCTGAAAGTTCAAGATCCGAAAAGCTGCCAAAATTGCCAGGAAAATGTTTTGAGAGAGTTGTAAAAGGTGGGTGGTCACCGATATACTCTTGGATCACTTTTTGAAATAAAAATATGCTCCAGGTATCAATCAGCAGGAGCTAATCGGGTTCACAGGCACAGGAGAAGGATCAACCATCTGGTCCTTAGCGTGGAGGAATAAAAAGTGGATCCATGAACATAGTTTCTAGGAAATCAAGAATGGAAAAACAAAGAAATTTTGGGAATATGCATGGCAAAAATAACCCAAGATGGAAAACCAACACAGGGGTAATATAAAAGAAGAGATGCAGGGGCAAGGTAAAGTCATATTTTTTCAGTACTTGAAACAAAGGGAGGAGATACCAAAATGGCGAACATGGGACAACTTCCAAAATCGAGACAACACTTGGGATGGGAAACTCATCAAAGAGATGGAAGAGGAGGTGACTAAAAGGAATATCTAGTTCTCATATGAGGAAGACCAACTGATATGGGGGAGGATATATGGTGGAGAATTCTCTCTGAAAGAAGATAGACATTATACAACGAGCCAAACCCAACGAGACATGGAACCTCACTGGGAACAAATTTGGAGTCACCCTCAATGGAAAAAGATTAAAATATTTAAATGGCTGGTACTATAAAATAAAATATTGACCTGGGAAAACATTGTAAAAAGAGGCTTCCACGAGCCCTTAAGATGTCATCTTTGCGAGGAACAGGAGGAAACAATAGATCAATCACTGGATGAGTGCACCTACTCAACCGAGATCTAGGACTCGGTAGCAATAGGATTTTTCCAAACAGATAGGGTAAAGGGAGACACTAGAGATACTTTAAAGAAATGGAAGGAGCGATAAACTTAAAATAAAGTGGTTAGCCTTTGATGGGGGTTAACACCTGGAATGGTCATTTGGGCACTCTGGAAAGAAATAAAAAGAAGACTCTTTAGGAACGAAAGTTACCCGACCTCGGAGACAATGGAGACTATCAACACACAATTAAGAGAAACAATGTAGAGCAGTAACTTTACGTGCCAGAAAAACATGACATCTCCCCGATAACTTTGAATCCTTTTGTGGTTACAATGGAAAGATTGGAGTCGTAACTTACTTTCCCCTCATGTCCCACATATTCTCAATGATGGAAACACCTGGTCTCCACCTCAATCAAACTTCTTGAAAATGAATTTTGATGGTGCTTCCAAAGGAAACCCTAGAAAGGACAGAGCAGGGGGAGTGTTTAGAGATAGCGGGGGAAACATTATCCGACTATATGCAGTTGTCATTGGAAAAACCAAAAACATTTCAACTGCATTTATAGATTTAGAACAAGGTCTAGATATTATGATTAGAAAACTCCTTACTAGTGTCATAGTCAAGGGAGACTTGGCTCTGATGATCAACAAATCAAGAAAACTACAATGTGGAACCATAATTGGTAAGGTGATAAGACACTGGAATCTAGAACAGATGCTACAGTGGATCCTTAGGCACTTACAAACCATAGTCATGGTAGAATTTAGATGGATTTGTAGGTATGCAAATGATTTGGCTGACAGAATAGATAACGAGGGAGAAACCATGGGGGGAAGTCTATTGGATGAGGCATGGAGTGGAGTTCTGAGTGGCCAAATCAGATCATAATGTGAAAACCTAGAAAACCTGGATCATAGTTCCATCTTCAGTGATGATAGTCACATCAGGGCATACACGGGGCGGTCGGACCCAGTGTGGGACCTAGGTTAAGCGTGACTATCCAAATACTTGTCCCTTATATCTCACGACGACAGTAAAAGGGATCAAGAAGGGATGGCGTGTAGTGGTACAAATCATGAGTATGTATTCAAAGGCTATATCAAGAGATAACTCAGGAAATATGGAAGGTAATCATGAGAATAGAAGGACAAGAGCAAGGGAGGATAAGGCTATGTGAATCTCGTCTCATGGGATAAGGTTTGAGTACAAAAATGTAGATAATACATATGTAATGAAGCGTTATGATGAGTTGAGAGGTAAGAAGAGAATAATGGAAAGCAATAGAGCACCAACAGATGAGTGTAATCATATCCTTAACCTCATGGTGCATAATGTAGTAGGAGGTACGAGCACCCGGGGGAAAAATTGTTATAAGAAGAGGAACCACAGAAAGGACCACAACCTATTGTGGTTAATCCCCTAAAATTTTTACAGTCCCAAGATCATATTACAGAAATGGAAAGGCAGGGAGAGTTCAAAGAAAAGAGAAAGTTGTAAAACACCAACCAGGGACAAGGTCATGGCGTGCTTAAAACACACCATGAGGAAAGGCAAAACCCTCAGGGAGGGAAAGCTAGAAATCTCGAGGGAACTCTTGAGAATGGAGAATGTTGAAAGGAAAGCAGTGAGGATGTATCGATATTCAGTCCCACAGTAGGGGAAAGAAGAAGTATAAATCTAGGAGGAGGAGATTAAAGAGAAACGAGGAAGAAAGGAGATGGAGACTATATCCCAGGAAGTGGATTGGATTAAAGACATGGGGGCTACCCACACTAGGGAGACACTCTTCCACAAAACACTAGAGATGGCATGGATCACCAAAATGCTAATTGGAAAAGGGAAGGGAAAAATATATGAGGTACGCAAGAAGGAATAGTTAGAGATGAAGCCCTAGTTGGAAAACATACAACGCAGGGTGGGTAGTTTGGAGACCATGTTCAGAATGTTGGTGGACATAGAAAAAAACAAATAGAGAAAATTGGATAGGCTCACATCCTAGTTTCACTTGTACCTGAGGTCCGTCCATCATTTAGAAATAACACCAACAGATGGCATTGGTACGCTATCCCCAATTTGCAAGACCAGGACAACCTCCCCCAAATACGACAGTAAATCTCAGACATGCAGATCAATGGAACATCCCTAGTTTCTCTAGCTATGAAGTCTTACCAGTTTCCTTATTTTTACAAGTACAGGCAACTAAGCCAAGAGTTAGTAGTACAAATTTCAGCCTGTATTTGGTTAGTCTTGTTTTGTTATCAATGTTAGCCTGTAGATGAAAGTAACTATTATTGGTTTAGTTTAATCTTTTGTTATATGTCTAGCCCCTTGAAAGAAAAAGTAAAACTGGGTTTCGATAGGTCTGGTCTAGTTTCCTTTTTGGGAGAGCGGTACCCCAACCATATAGCCTTTAGTCAATGATAAGATAGTTTGGTGACTTAGTTGTTATGGTTTCCTCTTGGAAGAACAACAACACCTCCTTTTCTTGTACAATATACACAGAAATAATGTAGTTTTCTCACTGATTTACAAAAAAAAAATCCTTTGATTTCTAAGGATTCATATTATGTGTCATTCATTTATGACTATTATAGAACGATATGGGTATAGTTTTGTTGGCGTAGGACAATTTTTGGAAAAATTGAATAATTTTTTAAGGAATTAAAGTAGCACCAAAAAAAAGGGGAGCACGTTGGGAATAAAGGAAAAGAGGTGCCGAAAAAGGAGGAAAAATCAACACCGAGAAAAGTATTTACAAAGTGGACAAACTATTGCGAAGAAGTTGAAAAGTGGACACACATAGATTTGGAGCAACCGTTGGATTGATGACCAACTGAGATTGAGTCAAGGACAAAGTGGACAAATTGAATCCTCTTAGGGTTAGGGTTTTTGTAAGGGCTTTGTCTAATTTTTGTATAAGTAGAATGTATTAGGACAATGCGAGGGTTGTTGTTGTTGTTGTCCTTTTGGTTGGTGGTCGTGAGTAGTGAGTTAACCTTTTTTATATATTTTGATAGTGGATGACTGAAAAGTTTGCAGTGTTGTGAGAAAAGTTGCGATCTATGGAGATCATGTGTAATGGAGGGAGAAATGTACAGTGCGGAGCACTAGATTTTGCAGAAACATGAATAAAGAGAAAAAGAAAAAAATTCTTTTGGATATGTCCCCAGGGGGGGCGAACCACAATATATCTTTACTTTATGTGAATGTATGCAGTGTCCATGATTGTATTTTATTTAATTATTTTTATGATGAATATGTTATATGATAAAGGAATGAACACTGCAAAGTACGAATAAGATAATGGAATCTGCAAAACAACACTAAATAATAGAATTGTATAGCTAGGGTTTATACCGGAAAATCGTGTTACAATAGATAACTAAACTACTCTGCATGCATGGAGGAGTTACGAGAAACCTAAGGAAGGTGTGAAATGGATGGGGGAAATGGATAGATAATATTGTAGTAACGAGAAATATCCCATTATGATGGATAAAGAGGAGATCTAGGAAATTATGCATAAGGCAGGGACAATGTGTAGTGGAATACCCTACCAGTATAAACTCAATAGGAAGAAAATATAATTAGTCGAGACAGAAGGCTTGGAGAGTGATGAAGAAGAGGTAGAGGATCTATGTGATGTGGAGCACATTGAGGAAATATTGCATGCAAAATATGAAATAAATACTATAGGAGAGAGATCTAATGAGGAAGTAGATACCCCATGTCTATATCGAAATCAATGTAGAACCTACAACCCCATGTACGATTAACACATGAACAAAGAAAGAGTTGTTTATAGAACTAGTGACTGATGATCAGAAGAATCTAGGAGATCATACTACAACTGAGGGTAGAAGTGTAATTACCAGTAGCATTACAGGTAGTGGTACAAGTGGAAGTACCAGTAGCAACAATAGTGGGAGATCAAGTCTGAACAAAAATACATAGATAGTAGTACCGTATGGAGTAGGTATAGCACATTCGACAATGGAAGGTGCAGATCCAACGATAAGATCACAATAGTTTCATGGGGATGGATCAGAAGACCCATAGAAACACCTATTCATGTGTGAGCGAATATGGGAAGCAAAAAGTGTCACTGACGAGGAAGAAAAAGTAGCACAGTTAGAAATAACATTTAGAAACTGCGCGCTGGATTGGGACATGAACCTGGTAGTAAAAGATCCACAAGGTGCACCAGGAACAGTGGAAGAGATCAAGAAAGAACTAATTAGGGAGTTTCAGAGGCCAAATTTAGAGGATCAATTTATGAATGAGATGATTGAGTTTAGACAAAAACTAGGAGAATTTGTATGGGACATTGATTAGAAGTTCAAGACATTGAAAGGTAAGCTGAAGTATCTCATTTCTGACATGCAACATAGACAATTATTTATAAATTATCTTTTACCACATTTCAAATATCCATTGAGACAAAAAAAATTTCAAAACAAGGAAGAGGCACTATAAGAAGTGACGCATTTAGAGGAGAATCAATATAAGAAAATAGATTCAGCTATAGAAGAGATGAATGAAGACCTGAACAACTTGACAGTCAAATTAAACCAAAATAAGAGTAGGGAGAAAAGAGAAGAAGTATGGTGTACTATGTGCAAATCAGAGGGACATCACAAGAATGAGTGTTTGACATTTCCTATGGGAGGGACTTGGTGTGGAATATGCAAGACACATGTTCATGATCCTTATCACTACCTTATGATACATAAGTACTAGACATAATTGAAGAGTACCTTTTGTAACTTTTGTAACTTTTGTAAACCAGTGGGCCATGAAGAAAAAAATTAAAGAACTCTGGAGTTAATGAATAAAAGAACCTCATATGCATACAGGATGAAGGCTGAGTTGATGGAAGCATAGACTTCACCTCAGTTTGGCAATGCGCAACAATTTCAAGCAATGCCATAGTTTCAGCAACCCCCACAATATAATTAGACACCACATTATCATCAACAAAAAATGGATCCAGAGGGGAACATAGGAGGATTCATAGGTAGAGGAAGAGGAGGAATGGGAAGAGTAAGAGTGCCTATCATCTAACATAATTTTCAACAACAAGGACATTATTCCATATATTGTCTTCAACCAGCAACAACATGTATGTATTGTCATGCAGAAGATCATGTGACAGAAGAGTGCCTGAAGTTAATGACAAATATCTAGGAGAAGAGAAATCTAAATAACCAAAATGTTCAGTGGATTACTGTAGAAATAACGGATCATGGGAGGAACATCAATATAGTGACTAGAGGAGAAGTGAAGACAAGATCATATGTACATGATCAGAAGAAGGGATCTCAGTGTTGGATTTAGAAGAACACTGAGACACAATAGTTGTTTGATGCAAAGAACGAGAAGAAAAATTTCAAGGAAGCAAAGAAGGAATTCTTGAAGGAGAATGAAGCATCCACATCAAAGACCTTGTAGAGTTTTGATACTCCTATTTTTTGTATGCCCCGTTCTTTGGATCATACTTACAAAGGAGAGAAAAAAAAGAAAGTAAGTAAAATAATTTCCCGGAATCCTTCTTTAAATCACTTAATGATAAGAATTCCATGGATTTGTTTAAAAATAGGCTTGAGAAATATAGCATAGAATAAGGGGTAGGAACAAAACCTGAGAATATTAATCAAGTCCATATAAATAAAATAGCTAGTAGATAATTCAAATTGAATGCAACTACAGAAGAATTTAATATGGGAAATATTATCCTAGACATAGGATTAGATGTCAACATTTTTCCAAAGAAGACTTGGGAAGCAATGGGAGAACCTACACTAGGTTATTCCAATATCCACATGAAGTTATCAAACCATCAAAGAATGATTCCCATAGGTATATTGAAGAATACAACAATAGATTTAGATGTTTTACACACCACAATAGATTTTGAAGTAATGGATATGGTGGATGAGTCTGTACCATTTCCATCACTATTGGGAATTGATTGGGCCTTTGACAATCAGGCCATAATTAACTTCAGTACTAGAAAGATGATATTTGAAGCTGGGAACTTTAGGGTAGTATCACCTTTAGATCCCTCATATTGAAAAATGTATGTAGAACATGTTCTTGAAAGTATTCTAGAGGATGATGTCAATGCATTGTATAGGACTATTGCACGAGAGGAAGAGTTTTTGAATCCAACTTCATATGGAGTGCTCAGTTGGAGGAGTATCAATTCTGTTATGTCGAATTCAGATACTAGAGTAGAAAACTAACAACAAAGATTCCATGAAGTCTCTACTAGGAGGTGTGCGTGAATTACACACATAGTGAGATGGGTTGGGATATAAGTAAGAAAGTTTCTCACATTTACTAAAGAGGAAAATTTAGAAAACTTCCTCACAAAGTGTGAATAAGAGGTTTTTGATAGTCATATATTACTAGTGTTGGATATAGAACTAAGGTACACACCTACACGATGGTGGGGTGTGAATAAGGAGGTAATCCAGGAATGGTATTAGTGTAATGGACTGATGCACATAAGATTTGGTAGGACTCAACATGATAAACCTTTACATAACTACAATGGAAGAGGGAACACAAGACATCATATAAATGATTGTGTCACTAACTAGATATTGGTACCACTAGGGGAATGAATGAATTACATTTTTCATACATTGGAAGAACTACATAGCAATTGGTACAAGGAGTAGGAATTGTGTAGAGAAACTATGAGTTGGGGCACAGTGCATCAAAACTTTATTAATACCTTTGAATTTGAAAGTGAGAACCATGGGTGGATCTGGAAATACAAAGGATGAAAAAGAATATATTTGAAGAATATGGGGTATATATAGTGGCAATAGACAAAGACTACATAAAATAAACACTTGAGCAGTTAGTTTACTACTATTAGGTTGCAGAGGATGAAGAAGTAGAAGAAAACACACATGACATACATATAATAGAAGGGGAAGGATAAAGAGGGTTAGAAGGACATTAGTTAGAATCATAAGAAATTACTTCACCAATGAGGATTAAGAAAGTGAATATTGGGACTGAAGAGAAACCCAAGATAGACAACATTGGATAATAATGGGATAGTGAGACAATGGAAAATATAACTGAATTACTACACAAATACAACAACTTATTCCCAACCAAATTTTCAAAGATGAAAGGGGTAGTAGGATAACTTGGAGAGATATCCAAAACCATGGTGTAAATCCATAGAAACTGGTGATCTATAGAAATATTAATTCCAAACCGTCAGATCGAGGTGGATCCATACATTGGAAGAAATAGGTCCCAACCGTCAGATCGAGAGCGATAATCCTCAACTGCATATCAAATCCAATCAGATTTTGGTAATTTCACCACTTCAGTGACTATTGAATATAAGTAAAAGGAATGAATATATGAAGTGTGGAGGCCTCAAAATCCCACATACCATTAGATCGAGGGAAAAATTTAGGAGTAATGTGAGTCATTAGATCAAGTAGTGGAAGGATAGTGTAAGCACTTCGGTAGGTATAACTCTAGGGAGTTGAACAACGTTAAAGTTGTAATATCTCGAAGTCTCACAGTACTAAAACCTCGAAGACCATTGATCTAATATCCTTTGTGATATTTCTAGACCGTTGTATCAATGGGAAACATGGTGAAAAGGGAGATTAAGTTACATTCGTCGATTTCACAAATATTAAATCATAGCCATTGATCATGGTCATTTGGAGTTAACCCTTGTAACTTAAACAAAATTGAGTCGATTAGAAATAATGAAGGCCAAAATTGTGAAATAATGTTGGTCATTGATCTAATCTCCTCCAGGATCTTTCTCGACCATCCAATCAAGTACAGTGGAAGGATATCGTAATGGGTACTATCAACTGGTAGAAATTGATCGCCTACACTTTATGACTACTTCAACAGGTCAAACTCTGGGAGAGTTGGAAGATTTTAAACAAAAAACATCCTCGAATCCTGAAATGATTGTGGAGCATCCATTCAATGTGATATTAAGTCATGATCATTGATTTAGTTTAAGCCTCCAGATAAGCTAGGATTTTTCATTCAACGAGAGATTAAATCTCAACCATCTGATCTACTAGTGGAGATAATGTAAGTTCTTTGATGAAGTTTACTTCGGGAGGTATTACTCTGGAAGAATGAAAGGATAGACAGAGGGCCAAAATCAGGAGTACTTGGTTCCAGTACCAGTCTCATGATAAGGTAAAGGAGTTGATTAAGGGTGCCAAGGGCCTAGAAGTAAGTAAGCTCGTAAAGATTTGAATAAGGTCCTATGTATAAGAATAAGAGTGGAAAGAGAAAGAGATAAAGGAACAATGATTAAAGTGAATAATATTGTGATGTCTAGCCCATGGTCACAAGGAAATTGGATTGAAGGAAGCACCTATCTATAGAATTCAAATCCAGAAACAAGAAAATAATTTGTGAATGAATAAAATTATAAAACTAATTATAAGGGATTTGAAGGATTTTAAAAGTAAAATAAAATATTAATAAAAAATAAATGTCAACATTAATGTTGATTAAATGAGGAAGTGCAATATTTCATTAGTAAAGACACAATGGTTCAAATTCATACCTATTGAAATACTATATAAACCAGAAACTGTGGTGGAAAGAAAATGTCTTTGTAGTCTACATTAGAAGATCAAAAGCAGGAGCAGAGCCCAAGAAAGAAACTTTAAACATTTTATATAGTGAGGGTGGTAGGGAGGATCTCAAGAGGACCATAGTCCTCTGCAAGTTAAATGTTTTTTCACAAGGGAGTTGGTTCTTCTTAGAGTTGGTGCTTTGAATACAAGGGAGTTGGTGCTCTTAAAAAAAGGGAGTTGGTTCTCTGAGAAAAGGGAGTTGATGCTTCCTAGATTTGGTTCTGTAAATTTGGGGGATTGGTGTCTCCTTGATTTGGTGCTTAGAAGAAGAAGAAATATTGGTGTCTCTCATGCAATTATAAACTTGTACTTTTTATTGTTGTATTTAAATTTTTGTATTCACTACATTCTTTTTTATCAATTGTTATGATTAATTAATTTATTAATTAATAATTGACTAAAATTTTACAAGAAGAAGAAATACTACTTCACCCCCCCTCTCAGTATTGGCCAATATTTAAACATGTGAGACATTTTCTCATGTTCCTATGGAGAAGTGGTTGAATTTGGATAACAAGGACATGAAATTTATTTTCATTGGTTGTGTCATTGGTGTGAAAGGGTACAATATTTCTGATCCTATGGATGGAAAATATTTATATATCAGGAATGTTATTTTTAAAGAACTTCATCACTATTTCATAGTGGTGTGATAGAAGAGGATAAGAAGAAGTTATTGGTTCAACTACCACCGAAGATTATGTTATAATGATGAACCAAAAAATTGACTAGAAGTTCATGATGGACCTGATGAAGAGGAGGGTTTAGAAATTTTCGAAGTGGTGGAAAAAAATCCACCTTAAACTTTAAGGATATACACTTATAAAATAAGGAAACCAAGAAAATATAATTCTAGTTGTCTGATTGTATATTAATATTTTCTTTATTCGTTAACACCAATGACCCTGGAACTATGAAATATGGAATGAATATGGAAAATAGGGTGTCTTGGATATTGTACATGGATGAGGAAATAGATACACTTAGAATGATAAATGTGACTTGATACCATTTCTTGATGGAAAAAAAATGGTTGTAAATGGTTGTTCAAAAACAAGAACATATTAGATGGAAGTGTTGAAAATAAAAAGGCAATGTTGGTTGTGAAAGGAAATTCCTAGGTTGAGATGATAGACTTTGGTGAGATATTTTCCCGGTTACTAAGTTAACATTTATTAGGTCCCTATTACTTGTAGAAACTATTTTTTTTTTGATAGATATAATAGGTTGATGTGAAAACAATATTTTTCCATGGTGATTTCCAGGAGGAGATCAATATGATACATCAAAATAATTACACTAATAAAGGTAAAAAATTGTTGATTTGAAAATTTAAACAATCTTTATATGGTCTAAAATAGTTTCCCAGAATCTGGTACCAAAAAATTGATTATTTTGTATTGGAATTGGGATTTATGAGATCCAAATCAAATGACCATGTTTATTACAAACACGATGGTGGTAATTTCCATGTTATCACTCTAAATGTATATGATGCTTTATTATTTGGTAACAATGAGGATGTTATTTTTTATTTGAAGTCAAATCTTTTAGCACAAGTTGATATGAAGGGAATGGGAGATAAAAAAATATATCTTAGGAATTGTGACCTGGAGAGATAGATAAAATAAAAGCCTTTAGTTGAAGTAGATTAAGGATGCAAACCTTTTTTGAATGTTTTTCTCATGGAATATTGTAGACCACTGAGTCTTCTAATTTCTATGGTAGCTCAGAATAATTCAGTTGAGAAATTTCTCATGACACCTGTGGACACATAGGATATGAATTATACCCCTTATGCTAGTGTAGTTAGTATTTTGATATATGCTATGGTATATACTAGAATATATTTCCCAAGTTGTGGGAGTCTTGAGTTGATTCATGGTTGATGTTGGACCTGAACATTAGGTTTCAGTGAAGTGGGTCTTAGGTATTTGTGAGGTACTTTTGAATATTACATTGTATATCATAGTGATGTTTAAAGAGACCCACACTTAGTGGATATATAAGGTTACACGGATTTTGATTGAGTGGGAGCTTTAGATAGAAGGATATGTACAAGAGGATACATGTTTCAATTATTCGGTGGAGCAGTAAGTGGGATGATAATGAAACAAGTTGTCTACATGTTTTCCACTATAGAGGCAATATATATGGAAGCTACCCATGCCTATAAGGAATCTATTTGGATTATGAATCTATGTTCATAAGTGGACAAAAGTATAAAAGCTATTATAGTTCCATGTGATAGTAACAGTGACACTTTCTTGACTAATAACTTGACCTTTCATGTGAAGGAAAATAATATAAATATCCTGTACCATTTCATTAGGGACATGGTAGATGATAGAATATGATACTATATAAAGTTGAAACTTTGTAGAATGTTGTAAATCCATTGATGAAACCAATGAACACAAGTAAATTCAAGCGGTTCTTTGAGTTTGTGGACCTTAAGGTCCTAGCAATTAGTTCATAGTTTGATGCATTCTACCTTATAATTTTGTAGTGTATATGATAAGTGGGAGAGTGTTGGGTGATGAGCATCATACACCTTGAAATCCTATAGTATAATAAGTAATTATTGTTTAGCAGTAGTAGGGAATACATATTTAGTAAATAGAAGGGAATCAATTCCAATTAGTGGCAGGGAATAAATGAATATCACTAGAAGACAATGAATTCCAATCAACAGTAATTGTCCAATTAATTCTTGCTGATTTCTAGCATGTATAATTGGAATACCATAAATTGTTTATGTTTTTTTTATACCTATTTATTGAGTGCTAGGGTTGGAGGAAAATACATGTGAGTTTTAACTTACTCTTTTGTGGAAAATATTCTCCAAAATCCTGATGCTACTGCTTAAAACTCTTATTGAGAGAATAGAGACACAGTAATGTATTGTAACTATTTAGTTGTTGAATAATACATTGAGTGTTGTTTAGAGAGTGGGGTTTTTATCCTAGAATGGTTTTGCCTAAGAAATAGTTCTGTCATGGTTTGATATTTCTATCATTTGTCTTCTATTTATCATTTGAAACTATTTTTTTCTTGTTTTCTATGAATTCATCTCTCATTTCTTAGCTTAGGAATTGTATTTTGCACCTCTACTTTCTTTCGGTTACTTGTCATAGGAGCAATATAAAACTCTCCCTAGTACACAAGATTACTTGTGATAGAATACATAATCCAACCTATATAAGAAAAAATTTGAGTGTGGAAAATAGAACCATCCAAAAATACCATATACGTAGGAGAGTCAAATGAAACTTTCCAACCAAGTTCAATGCATGTTAAGAAGGGATAAATGAATAAAAACAAGTAAAAAAAATAAAAAAATGCTACTTATATTCAACATGTGCAAGAGTATTTCGATAAAATCATTGTATGGGAATAATATTTATTTAAATAGATCTTGTTATGAGGCTGAATCAAAACATTCCCATCACAATCTTCCAACTCATAATATTCCTTACTAAGAATATGCATAACAATATAAGGATTGTTCCACATAGGATTAAACTTCCTCGACTGCAACGAATATTTATCTTGGTGATAATCCAACACTAGGACTCCTTTAGAGAAAACATGGGGATGGATATATGTGCCATATTTATCCTTAACATGTTTTGTTTTATCCTCGCTCATAGTATCATCACCTCTATAGTGTTCATAAAGCCATTCTAGGTAAACAAGGTGCTCTTCCTTAGAAGTCGAGTCATGAAATAGCTCAAAAACTAATTTCAATGAGGGAATTTCATATTCAATTCATAATATATCCTTGCATACATGGAAAAGATGAAATGGAGTTTAATATAGTGTAGTTTTGATGTAACGAACTCCTTGTTAAGACAACAACTATGAGAACAGGTGCAATTTTTTTTTTTAAGGTGTGTGCGCGCGTGTAGAAGTAACAAACCCACTTGACTCTATGTCACCACTCGACAACCAACAAGATGCAACCACGAAGTTCAGCACAAGAAGACTGAAGGCACACAATGAGTAACTGCAAGAATATACAACCCTAGGCATAAGGCGCACAAAAAAAACATTAATACATACTGGGGTTGCACAGTAAGAACACAAAGGGAAGAATCCATGGTGTTAGGGTTACCATTTCTGCACAGGAAAGCAGGGCGTTTAGTCTTATGTCTTCTCAAAATAAGATTAGAGAGGCTCCTGGCCGACTTCTCAGGAAGAAACTAGTAACCCAACCTAGAACAAGACGCAAGCAAGAAAAACACAACAAGATGAACCCGACATATCACAGTGACAACAAGCAATAAATGCCCCTAGACATAAGGCATACAACTAGCAGCTGTAAGCAGAAAACGACACCAGGTGTTAAGTACGGTACAGTCACAGATGGAAGAATCCGACAGTAGAGTTTACTATTTCTGCACAGAAAAGAAGGGCTTTTAGTATTATGTCTTCTCGAAAGAAGATTAGACAGTCTCATGGCCGACTACTCAGGCAGAAACTAGTAAATATTTTAGGGAGTCGCAGTAGTGGAACTATGCCTTTAAATAGCCCGAGACTACTAATACGGCTCAGGATTCCTTACACTGGAAATACAGACATCCATATATACTAAGCTAAAAGAGGTGTCTATATCCCGCCCGACACAACCGACCAAGCAACAAACTGAATACTATCAAGTACAACATAACATGAAGGATGACTACGTCCTTTATGGAAGGGGCAAGACAAGAAGGGTTCCGACAACGAACACCCAAGTTCCACATAAATTTAAATTCAACAACTTTCCTCATTTACTAAACTCAAAGTAAATTGTTGGTCATGAGTCGAGGTTATTGCACCATATGTGTTATTAACAACAATAAAATTTCCAATAGCATTGTCTTGAATCATTAACCATCCTTCATTTATTTTGCATATCCGGACCATGATTCTATAATTACAATACCTCTTATATGCTACAAACCCAACATTTCAGTGACCTTACAAGATAAAAACATTTCAATAAACATGAGGAGCTCTCAATTCATTTTCATCTATCATCATAGGTTCCAATAATAATGCAATAACATCGTATTTCCAAGTAACCTCATATTTGAAATTAACAATACAACATCATACCTAGAAATGACATCCTATTTATAAGTAACATCATAGTTGAACAATTACAATAAGATCATATTTAGAAATGGCAATATATAAGGATACAATCTCTAAAATGACAAGGGACAAGATTTGAAAATGACATATATCAATATCAACTGACAATACTTGTAAATATCCATAACTAAAAAGGTCAATATATAGAATTAACATCAATTACATATTCCAAGTAACCTCATAATTGAAATTAACAATATAAAAACATACTTAGAAATAACACCCTATTTACAAGCAACGTCATAGTTGAACAATTACAATAAGATCATATTTAGAAATGGCAATATATAATGATACAATCTCTAAAATGACAAGGGACAAGATGTGAAAATGACAAATCACAATATTAAATGACAATGCTTATACATACCCATAATAAAAAGGGTCGATATATAGAATTAACATCATTTACATAATATCGGTGACATTAAAACCCACGATGTTACTACCCTATAGTAATGGCAGTTAAAACAACCCAACGGTAGTAATATTACCATAATGCAAGTAAGTAGTTAAAATGCAATTTATTCAGCATTGCAATGTATACCAATTAATAATTATCCATTAATAAACAATTTAAATAACAATATCATTCCATTAACTATGTGGCAGTAGATAGCAAATGGGTAAACGTTATGGGCATGACAATTATCTTGGGAAGAGATAGGATTTGAGGAAGAATATGCAGAGTTATGAAATAAGTACAGAGACAGCCTTAAAGACTACAATAATAGCCTCAAATATGAGGAGGACCGTTTGATTTGTCGCTGCATCTTGTTTGATATTTAGTTCCTATAATAGGCTACAAAGAATTGGTAGAGGGCGGATGAGAAGACCATTTTTTTTGTTGCAGAAAATAATTTGGAAATCAAATTTCCTACAAAAACAAATCTTGTTGTGGTTATTTCTATACAATAAGGAACCTAGATGGTAGGTGTTTCAAAAAGGAATTTCATTGGGCCAAGATGGCCGATTCAATGTCATCATGCAGAATAAATTATATATCATATCATTACCATGTAACAGGCATTAAAGAATAGCAAAAATGCAGACCCCAAAAGGGAAAAATGCAACTGTGATTTTGCCCATGAATGAATATGCAGACCCAAACATAAAATAAACCGCAAATGTAACAATGCCCAGTCTGAAAGAAAACACCCAGTAATAATTAAAAACACCCAGCAATCGTTAAAAACGCCCAACAACAATAAAAAATGCCCAGCAATCATTAAAAACGCCCAACAATAATCAAAACGCCCATCAATAATTTAAAAACGCCCAGCGACAATTAAAAACACCCAGCAATCATTGAAAATTCCCAACAATAATCAAAACGCCCATCAATAATTTAAAAATGCCCTGCAACAATTAAAAATGCCCAACAATCATTGAAAACGCCCACCGACAATTGGGAAAAACGCCACACTAATCAAAAACGGCCAGCGACACTCGAAAACGCCCACTCAGATTTTAAACGCTCACAGAAATTAGAATGCCCACAACAAGGTAAAAAGAAACCACCCAATGACTTGAAGCACCAACAAACAAATGGAGAAAGCCAACAAATTCAGAAGTGCCCAACAAACCAACCCTGAAAATGAAATCTTTAATGGATCGAAGGATAAATAAATTAAACATTTTCCATCACTCATACAGACAGATGCCAGATCTAAACACCAGATCAACTGATCTTACAAATCAACCAACAAAAGTTCCAGAGGGAATGCCAGATCTAGTTTTACTTCTATAAAATATCAGCAAGCGAGTTCACCAGAACCAACATTCAGAACATCTACCTAAACAAACGGTTTCCCGAACAATATCGTTGTAGCATTCAAAAATGAACTACACAAATAATGCAACATCTTACAATTCCCAGCCTAATATCTAATGAGTTATACTCAATAAAATAAACGAGCATACCTGTTCCCTTGTGCCGACCTCGTATACTGTTCGCGCCTCGATTGATGTTTCGCGCTCCTTGCCGCTCCTGCTTGCAATCCGTAGCAACCTCACCGGTACTTCCCAACCAATCGCTAGGGGTACTCTTCTTCCCCCTTAGCCCCCCGAGCCGCAAAGGGGCCACACAAGATCCAGAGATAAGACTAGCTTCTCAGCTCGCCTCCAAGGCTGAGCTACCACTCCAACATAGCTAAGAAATTCCCAACTCCTCACAAGCAAATAGTCAAGACACAATCCGATAGCGTAACGTTACGCTCACTGTTCATCTCTTCTTCCTTATTTTCCCCTTCTTTTATAGAAGTTTGAGACCCACCTACTTTCCTAAATCATTATTAATTTAATTTTTAATGACAATCCTCTAAAAATTCTCTGTCGTCCAAGTGTCACTCATCCCCCACGTTTCTCCAAAAATTAATTTCTTTTTAATAATTAAAAGACTCATTTCCCTCACCCCCCTTTAGTCGCTCCTAAAATTTCTCCTAGGGTTCTTAGATCCCCCCTCATGCTTTTAATAACATTCCTAAAATGAAGTTGCCGAAATTTAGTTCATTTTAGTAACTTCTTACTTTATGATTCCTTTTTGCTTTTTACCCTATGTCCCCTACTTTCCATTATTAAGTTTCCTTTATTACAAGTTTCCTTATTTCTATTATTTATTTCTCTTTTTATTTTTAAACCCAAAAGATGAATGCGCTTTTTAATCCTTTCTATATATTTTTAAATTCATTACTTTTATACTCTCTCATGTTTTTTTAACTTTATATTCCTTTTGACCATTAACACCTCGTATTTTAATTAATTTATTCCCTTTCTTCACTTTACCCCCTTTAATTTTAAGAAGACTTTAATTAACACCTAGGAGGGTTTTAGTTTATGCCCTTATGTTTATTTTTGTAGTATCTTTTCTTAGGGCTTGTCAAAATTTATCTTAGAGATGTTTTAAATTTTAGGTTTAGATTCGAACTGGGTGACAATCAATTAGGGGAGTCATTTTGAGAATTTCTAAGGGCATTAAGGTCTCAGGGTCATCTAGGTTTGTCTCATCATCACCATCAATGCAACGTGCCCTTCAGGATGCACTACATGCTCCAAGGGTGCCACTCGCCTTGTTTGCTTCTGTTACGCGACGTTCCCTTTAGGATGCACCACGTGCTCCAAGGGTGCCACTCGCCAACTCGTGTTTCTTTTGCGTGATGTCCCCTTCAGGATGCACCACATGCTCCAAGGGTGCCACTCACCAAATTGACTGTTTGGTAGACATGTATAACCCCTGGAGTTAACACTCCGCTTGGTGAACTTGTGGGAGACTAAGGGCTCTAAGGAATAAGGCCCCCACCTTATTGCACGCCCCTTAGAATCATCATGAGTGAATGTCGTAGTCTGCCCTCACGACATCGTGGGTCCTCTCGAACTAGGTAATCGTTAACCTACAGTTTGAGCCATGGCAGGAGTGCTAGTAGGCTATGGTAGGGTTGTTGTCCACACCTATCCCTCAACCTCTCTGGAACTCATGTGTGGCCCCTTTACTCCATATGTGAGTCTGGTCGGCAAGCTATCGTCAGCCTGCATGATCAACCATCATGTCAGAACATGTCATCAACATATCATCAAATCAATAATATCATGGTAAATAAATCAACTCAAATAGCACAGTCGCTTACTCAATCCAGAGTCCAAGGGTTCCGTTGATGCCTCTGCATCCTCCAGGTCAACAACCCTACACACTCAATAAAACTGAGTCAATAGCACCCGTTTATATCAAATAAGTAAAACATCAAGTCATCTATCACACGCATCATCATCAAGGATAAATGTTTAATCATCATGAAAATCCAGATCACTTGCTAGCAAGTGTCCTCAAAGAATAAGTTTTGTAAGTGCGCTAGAGCGGGATGTTACATACACCCCCTCTTGGTCTAAACCTCATCCCGAAGTTTCTCAGTATAAATTCCGAAACAAATGTACCACAATATCATAAGTCTATCTATTAAACAAAAATGGAAACTATTGGTGCATATCAAATGCATCCTCCCAGGTCGCCGAGTGCGGACTATAACTGTCCCACTAGACCTTGACCTGATCTACCGTTCGACGTCATAACTATTGAACGCGATGATCTAAAATGTAGACTGGCTCAGCCGTGAGCGCTCCCTTGTCTGATACCTTCAAGGAACTCATGTCAATCACGTGTGTACGATCACTAATATAATGTCTCAAATCAGATACATGAAAAACATCGTGCATACGCCTCAAAGAATCAGGCAAGGCTAATCGATAGGCCACGGGCCCCTTTCTCTCCACAATCTCGAAAGGTCCCATGAAACTAGGAGAGAGTTTAGCTCCCTTCCCAAAATTGATCAAACTCTTATGTGGTTTAACCCGCAAGAAGACTCGATCGCCGACCTCATAGCTACGGTCGACTCGGTGCGCATCGGCATAACTCTTCTGTCGATCCTGCGCTTCTTTTATCCTTTGTCTTATGGTTTGCATATGCTCTTCCATTTCTTGGATCGCTTCTGGTCCCACCAGGACCCTATCCTCAAGCTGATCCCAACTCAAGGGAGTCTGACACGGTCGCCCATAAAGAAACTCAAAAGGCACCATCTTAATGGTGCTCTGGTAACTGTTGTTGTAAGCGAACTCTACTAGAGGCAAGAAATCCTCCCAACGTTTTTGTTGGTCCATAACGTACATGCGCAACATGTCTTCCAAGGTTTGGTTCATTCGTTCAGTCTGTCTGTCAGTCTCTGGGTGATATGCAGTACTAAAGTTAAGTTGGGTCCCCAAGGCCTCTTGGAAACTCGTCCAAAATCGTCTGGTAAACATCGATCCTCGATCGGATATAATCTTCTAAGGCACGCCATGCAGCCTCACAATCTCACTGATGAAAACTATCACTATGTCAGGTGCCTGATACATCGTACCCACAGGAATAAAGTGAGCACTCTTTGTCAGAGTGTCTACTACTACAAAAATCGAGTCGTGTCTCCTCGCCGTCAGTGGCAATCCAACAATAAAATCCATCGAAATAACTTCCCATTTTGATTCTGGAATAGCATGTGGTTGAAGTAATCCTGTCAGGTGTCTATGTTCAGCCTTTACCTGCTGACACTCGAGACATCTAGCCACAAAGTTGACTATGTCGACCTTCATTCCTTTCCATAAGAACAAGGGCTTAAGGTCTGCCCTCATCTTTATAACTCCTAGGTGAGCCATGTAAACTGCTCTATGGGCCTCGCTCAGGATCAACATCCTCAACTTGTCGTTTGGCGGTACATAAATCCGACCTCTAAACCTCAATAATCCATCGCTATCAAATGAATATCCCTCATATCGTGGTACCATCATAGTGTTTTGTCCGATAAAATCCTTGACTTCTTGGTACCAGTCATCATCACACTGTAAAGTGAGAATCTTCTCACATAGCTTCGTCTGAAGAGGTAACATCGAAAACATGCATGGTCTCTGACTCAAAGCATCAACTACTCGGTTCACTGTCCCCTTTATGTAAGAAATATCAAAGTCGTACTCGCTAAGCAATTCCGACCAACGCCGTTGTCGCGCGTTCAGGTCGCTTTGCATGAAAATGTGTTGTAGTCCACAATGATCAGTCTTTAATTCAAATTTTCATCCAACAAGGTAGTGTCTCCAAAAATTCAAGGCATAAACGATGGCTAATAACTCCAAATCGTGCGTCGCGTAATTCTCCTCATGCCTTCTCAGTTTCCTGGAAATGTAAGCAATCACTCGTCCGTCTTGCATCAAGACTCCGCCTAAACCTTCCTTGGATGCGTCAGTGCATACCAAGAAGTCTATGTCCATGTCAGGAACATTTACTATCGGTGTTGTTTTCAACAACTCCTTAAGCCTTTGAAATGCTTCCACGCATTTCTCGGTCCAAACAAACTTCTTGTTTTTCTTCTGCAATTCCGTGATTGGACTTGCTATCTTCGAAAATCCCTCGACAAACCATCAATAGTATCTTGCTAAACCCATAAAGCTACGCACTTCTGTCACATTAGTTGGCGCAGGCCATTCCATAATAGCCTCAACCTTGGTTGGATCCACGACGATACCTTCGCCGGAGATGACATGCCCTAAGTAGTGAATCCTTGATTGATAAAAAGAGCATTTGCACAACTTCCCATATAATTTCTGTTCTCGTAAACATTGTAGTACCAAGCATAAGTGCTCTTCATTCTCCTTCGTTGTCTGAGAGTAGATTAGAATATCGTCAATGAATACTTGGACGAACTTGTCCAAGTACTCGCGGGACACCTCGTTCATCAAACTCATGAATACCTCTGGGGCGTTTTTCAGTCCAAAAGGTAAAACAATAAACTCATAATGTCCAAATCTCGTCTTAAAAGCGGTCTTAGGCATGTCATCCTCGCTGATCCGTAACTGGTGATACCCTGATCGCAAATCGATCTTGGAGAACATCGTCTCACCCTTCATTTGATCGAACAGATCGTCAATTCTTGGTAAGGGATACTGATTCTTGATCGTAGCCTTGTTCAGTTGACGGTAGTCAATGCAAAGCCTCCACGATCCATCCTTATTTCGAATGAAAATAACCAGTGCACCCCACGGTGACACACTAGGACGTATCAATCCCAGGTCCAAAAGCTCCTTCAATATCATTTTCAACTCTTGCAACTCTGAGGTCGACATCCGATAAGGCGTTCTTGCTATCGGTTCGGTCCCTAGTTTCAGGTCTATGGTAAACTCCAGTTCTCTTTCTGGCAGCATCCCAGGCAACTCCTCTGGAAATATGTCCGCAAACTCCTTCACCACCGGAAGGTGTTCTAGACCTTCTGCTACTCCCTTTTCGTTTAGCGCAAGGATCGCATAAAGATTGCACCCCTTGCGCATACTCTTCCGTAATTGTAAGGAAGAGACGAACCTCAGGGATACTCCCTGGTTCCATCCTACAATCACCCATCTCTGTCCTTCATCATCGACCAAACTCAACCGTTTTGTCTTACAGTTGAGTATCACCTCATGCGATTCCAACCAATCCATACCAATCATGACGTCGTAAGACCCTAAGATCGTGACGTACAAGCTGACCCTTGTGACAAACTCTCCCAGGTTAAGGGCACAACCCATAACCGTTCTTCCAACTTTCTGTTTGGCTCCCGAAGCCATCTCTACGAAGCTAAACTCATCATGTTCAACTGCCTTTACCTTAATCTGTTTTAGTGCTACACCAGAAATGAAACTCTCAGTAGCACCTGGGTCTATCAAAATACTAAGGGTCTGGTCAGTGACAGTAACTGTCGTCTCAAGCACTGTCGACTGGTGCTCTGCCTGGCAGTTATTCACCGCTGTGTGAATCCGATGGGCCTTGCCCATATCTCCCACTGTAGTGGGTCCGACTGATCCGGACACTCTGGTCATCTCCACAGGATAGTCGCACTAGTAGTGTGGCTACCCATAGGTCCAACACCCCTTCTTCGTCCCAGTAGTCCTGGTACCCGAAGTAGAGGATGATGACCCACTGGCCTGGAAACCCGGTCTATTCTGTTGAACAGTCCTAAACTGCTGTTGCTGGTGTTGTGGTCCTCGATAAGGTGTCCGCTACTGAGGCGACGGTCATCGAGGTGTAGTGAACGTGGATCCCCTCTGGAAGCCACGATATCCTAGCGCATGTCTCGCTGGTGTCTGATGCTGTGGTATGCCAGAGGAACCCTGCCCTGCAGGTCTCGCTGGAGTCCTGGTCTGACCCCTACTGATAAGCTCCTCCTCTGCTATGAGGGCCTTTTGGACAACATCATGCAAGGTTTGAGGCATCAGAATCCTAACCTTTGCATGCAGGCTTCTGTTAAGGCCAAACACGAACCTGTTGACCTTGAGCTTCTTAGTGTTCAGGTGCGGAGCATACTGGAGCAGCTCCATAAAACGTGCCTCGTACCCGGGCACCGTACGACCTCCCTGTCGTAATGCATTGAACTCATTGAGCTGACGCTCGATGAATTCCTCAGAAAGACACATCTCTTGGAACCATTCCTCGAACATTTCCCATGACACGTCTTCAACGTCCATGTTTAGCTACAACAGGAGCGTCTTCCACCATAGAAGATCGCTCCCCTTCAGTTGAAAGACCTCCATGCGGACCTTCATGTTGGAGGTATAATCGCGAAGTGTGAAGCACATCGCCATATTCTCCAACCATGCCTCGGCGGCTGTGTCGTCCGAGACACCAAAGAACTCAGGAAATTTTACCTTCTCGAGTTCACGGTGAATGCTACCTGTAACAGCCGGTGCGCGCGGTGGAACCTCAGTAGGTGCCGACGCCCTGGCCTCGTCTCTGTCCAATCGGCTAATAAACACCTCAGACATGCGCTGAAAGGATCTCATCATCCCAACAATGTCTCCAACTGCGATCTTCTCCTGTCCGAGAACCTGCTCGCCTCCCTAGGGGTTAGACCCCTCAGGCGTGGATGCTACTGGAGGCGTCATGCCTCCTCCCCTAGCACCCCGTTGTCTGCCTCCGCAGTGTCCTCTAACCATGATTACCTGCATGCACACAATCAAATTGATCAGCAGTAGTATAATCAATCCAATCACGTCAATGAAAGCCGTAGCGAATCCCAAGTCGCGGGTCGAACCCGCTCTGATACCATATGTAACCAACTCCTTGTTATGACAACAACTTTGAGAACAGGTGCAATTCTTTTTTTTAAGGTGTGTGCGCGCGTGTAGAAGTAACAAACCCACTTGACTCTACGTCACCACTCGACAACCAACAAGACGCAACCACGAAGTTCAGCATAAGAAGACTGAAGGCACACAACGGGTAACTGCAACAATATAGGACCCTAGGCACACAACGGGTAACTGCAACAACACAAACATTAAGACATACTGGGGTTACACAGTACGAAGACAGAGGGAAGAATCCATGGTGTTAGGGTTACCATTTCTACACAGGAAAGCAGGGCGTTTAGTCTTATGTCTTCTCGAAAGAAGATTAGACGGGCTCCTGGCCGACCGCTCAGGCAGAAACTAGTAACCCGACCTAGAACAAGACGCAAGCAAGACGAACAAAACAAGATGACACTGACATATCACAGTGACAACAAGAAATAAATGCCCCTAGACATAAGGCGTACAACTAGCAGCTGTAAGAAGAAAACGACACCAGGTGTTAAGTACGGTACAGTCACAGATGGAAGAATCCGACAGTAGAGTTTACTATTTCTGCACAGAAAAGCAGGGCTTTTAGTCTTATGTCTTCTCAAAAGAAGATTAGACAGGCTCCTGGCCAACTGCTTAGGCAGAAAGTAGTAAATCTTTTAGGGAGTTGCAGTAGTGGAACTGTGCCTTTAAACAACCCGAGACTACTGATACGGCTCATGATTCCTTACACCGGAAATACACACATCCATATATACTAAGCTAAAAGAGGTGTCTATATCTCACCCGACACAACCGACCAAGAAACCAACTGAATACTATCAAGTACAACATAACAAGAAGGACGACTATGTCCTTTATGGAAGGCGCAGGACAAGAAGGGTTTCGACAACGAACACCCAAGTTCCACATAAATTTAAATTCAACAACTTTCCTCATTTACTAAACTCAAAGTAAATTGTTGGCCGTGAGTCAAGGTTATTGCACCATATGTGTTATTAACAACAATAAAATTTCCAATAGCACTGACTTGAATCATTAACCATCTTTCATTTATTTCGCATATCTGGACCATGATTCTATAATTACAATACCTCTTATATGCTACAACCCCAACATTTCAGTGACCTTACAAGATAAAGGCATTTCAATAAACATGAGGAGCTCTCAATTCGTTTTTATCTATCATCATAGGTTCCAATAATAATGCAATAACATCATATTTCCAAGTAACCTCATATTTGAAATTAACAATACAACATCGTACCTAGAAATAACATCCTATTTATAAGTAACATCATAGTTGAACAATTACAATAATATCATATTTAGAAATGGAAATATATAAGGATACAATCTCTAAAATGACAAGGGACAAGATTTGAAAATGACATATATCAATATCAACTGACAATACTTGTAAATATCCATAACTAAAAAGGTCAATTTATAGAATTAACATCAATTACATATTCCAAGTAACCTCATAATTGAAATTAACAATATAAAAACATACTTAGAAATAACACCCTATTTACAAGCAACATCATAGTTGAACAATTACAATAAGATCATATTTAGAAATGGCAATATATAATGATACAATCTCTAAAATGACAAGGGACAAGATGTGAAAATAACAAATCACAATATTAAATAACAATACTTATACATACCCATAATTAAAAGGGTCGATATATAGAATTGACATTATTTACATAATATCGGTGACATTAAAACCCATGATGTTACTACCCTATAGTAATGGCAGTTAAAACAACCCAACAGTAGTAATGTTACCATAATGCAAGTAAGTACTTAAAATGCAATTTATTGAGCATTGCAATGTATACCAATTAATAATTATCCATTAATAAACAATTTAAATAAAAGTATCATTCCATTAACTATATGGCAGTAGATAGCAAATGGGTAAACCTTATGGGCATGACAGTTATCTTGGGAAGAGATAGGATTTGAGGAAGAATATGTAGAGTTATGAAATAAGTACAGAGAGAGACTTAAAGACTATAATAATAGCCTCAAATATGAGGAGGATCGTTTGATTTGTCACTGCATCTTGTTCGATATTTAGTTCCTATAATAGGATACAAAGAATTGGTAGAGGACGGATGAGAAGACCGTTTTTTTTGTTGCAGAAAATAATTTGGAAATCAAATTTCCTACAAAAAAAAAAATTGTTGTGGTTATTTCTATACAATAAGGAACCTAGATGGTAGGTGTTTCAAAAAGGAATTTCATTGGGACAAGATGGCAGAGTCAATGTCATCATGTAGAATAAATTATATATCATATCATTACCATGCAACAAGCATTAAAGAATAGCAAAAACGTAGACCCCAAAAGGGAAAAACGCAACTGTGATTTCCCCCATGAATGAGGACGGAGACCCAAACATAAAATAAACCAAAAATGTAACAATGCCCAGTCTGAAAGAAAACGCCCAGTAATAATTAAAAACACCCAACAACCATTAAAAATGCCCAACAACAATAAAAAATGCCCAGCAATCATTAAAAACGCCCAACAATAATCAAAACGCCCATCAATAATTTAAAAACGCCCAGCAACAATTAAAACGCCCAGAAATCATTGAAAACACCCAACAATAATCAAAACGCCCATCAATAATTTAAAAATGCCCCGCAACAATTAAAAATGCCCAACAATCATTGAAAACGCCCACCGACAATTGGGAAAAATGCCACACTAATAAAAAATGGCCACGGGCACTCGAAAATTCCCACTAAGATTTTAAACGCTCGCGGAAATCAGAATGCCCACATCAAGGTAAAAAGAAACCACCCAATGACTCGAAGCACCACCAAACGAATGCAGAAAGCCAACAAATTTAGAAACGCCCAACAAACCAACCCTGAAAACGAAATCTTCAACGGATCGAAGGATAAATAAATTAAACATTTGCCATCACTCATACAGACGGATGCCATATCTAAACACCATATCAACTGATCTTAGAAATCAACCAACAAAAGTGCCAGAGGGAATTCTAGATCTAGTTTTACTTCTATAAAATATCAGTAAGCGAGTTCACTAGAACCAACATTCGGAACATCTACCTAAACAAACGGTTTCCCGAACAATATCATTGTAGCATTCAAAAACGAACTACACAGCTAATGCAACATATTACAATTCCCAGCCTAATATCTAATGCATTATACTCAATAAAATAAACGAGCGTACATGTTCCCTTGTGTCGGCCTCGTATGATGTTCGTGCCTCGATTGATGTCCCGCGCTCCTTGCCGCTCCTGCTTGTCGACCGTAGTGACCTCACCGGTACCTCCCAACCAATCGCTAGGGGTATTCTACTTCCCCCTTAGCCCCCCGAGCCGCAAAGGGGCCACACAAGATCCCGAGATAAGACTAGCTTCTCAGCTCGCCTCCAATGCTGAGCTACCACTCCAACACAGCTGAGAAATTCCCAACTCCTCACAAGCAAACAGTCAAGCCACAATCCGACAGCATAACGTTACGCTCACCGTTCATCTCTTCTTCCTTCTTTTCCCCTTCTTTTATAGAAATTTGAGACCCGCCTACTTTCCTAAATCATTATTAATTTAATTTTTAATGACAATCCTCTAAAAATTCTTTGTCGTCCAAGTGTCACTCATCCCCCACATTTCTCCAAAAATTAATTTCTTTTTAATAATTAAAAGTCTCATTTCCCTCATCCCCCTTTAGTCGCTCCTAAAATTTCTCCTAGGGTTCCTAGATCCCCTCTCATGCTTTTAATAACATTCCTAAAATGAAGTTGCTGAAATTTAGTTCATTTTAGTAACTCCGTATTTTCTGATTCCTTTTTTCTTTTTACCCTATGTCCCCTACTTTCCATTATTAAGTTTCCTTTATTACAAGTTTCCTTATTTCTATTATTTATTTCCCTCTTTTTATTTTTAAACCCAAAAGATGAATGCACTTTTTAATCCTTTCTATATATTTTTAAATTCATTACTTTTATACTCTCTCATGTGTTTTTAACTTTATATTCCTTTTTACCATTAACACCACGTATTTTAATTAATTTATTCCCTTTCTTCACTTTACCCCCTTTAATTTTAAGAAGACTTTAATTAACACTAAGGAGGGTTTTAGTTTACGCCCTTATGTTTATTTTTGTAGGATATTTTCTTAGGGATTGTCAAAATTTTATCTTAGAGATGTTTTAAATTTTAGGTTTATATTCGAACTAGGTGACAATCAATTAGGGGAGTCGTTTTGAGAATTTCTAAGGGCGTTAAGGTCTCAGGGTCATCTAGGTTTGTCTCATCATCACCATCAATGCGACGTGCCCTTCAGGACACACTACATGCTCCAAGGGTGCCACTCGCCTCGTTTGCTTCTGTTGCATGACGTACACTTCAGGATGCACCACGTGCTCCAAGGGTGCCACTCGCCAACTCGTGTTTCTTTTGCGCGACGT
>JZKD02S2272395.1:380088-391461 GCA_000966675.3 Picea glauca
GGTAGACATCTATAACCCCTGGAGTCAACACTCCGCCAGGTGAACTTGTGGGAGACTAAGGGCTCTAAGGAATAAGGCCCCCACCTTATTGCGCACCCCTTAGAATCATCATGAGGGACTGTCGCAGTCTACCCTCACGGCATCGTGGGTCCTCTCGAACTAGGTAATCGTTAACCTACAGTTCGAGCCATGGTGAGAGTGCTAGTAGACTGTGGCAGGGCTGCTATCCACACCTCTCCCTCAACCTCTCTGGAACTCATGTGTGGCCCCTTTACTCCATATGTGAGTCTGGTCGGCAAGCTATCGTCAGCCTACATCATCAACCATCATGTCCGAACATGTCAGCAACATATCATCAAATCAATAATATCATGGTAAATAAATCAACTCAAATAACACACTCCCTTACTCAATGTGGAGTCCAAGGGTTCCATTGATGCCTCTGCATCCTCCAGGTCAAAAACCCTGTACACTCAATAAAACTGAGTCAATAGCACCTGTTTATATCAAATACGTAAAACATCAAGTCATCTATCAAATGCATCATCATCAAGGATAAATGTTTAATCATCATGAAAATCCAGATCACTTGCGAGCAAGTGTCCTCAAAGAATAAGTTTTGTAAGTGCGCCAGAGTGGGATGTTACACTTGACTAGAGTTTAGTATGCCCATAGAGATAAGAAAAACATTATTAAGTGCCAATTAGTTTTACTCTTGTTAATTATCCTTTGGGAAATATTTTTCAAAGTCTTACTAATGAATTGTACTTGTCCATTCAAGTGAGGATAGTAAGGGGATGAGTGTGCTTGCTTGAACCCCAACTTCGTTTCTAGCTTCATCATCATTTTATTAAAAAATAAGAGGCATGTTGAGAGAAAAATTCTCTAAGAAATCGAAACCTAAAGATGAGATGATTGAATATGAATAGATAAATTATTTCATCGCCATTTGTAAATGTATTCATAGCTTCATCCCACTTAGCCAAATATTCCACCCACCACAATAATATACTTACAAGATTTCATCAAAATTGGATGGAATGTCATAAATCAACACCCAATAGGGAATAAAGGATCAGAATGTGCATGTATATTTTTTATGTACACTTGAAAAGGATATTATTTCTTAACTACTGTAACAAAATCCTTAAAAATAGAGGGAAAAAAATCTTTCATGCAAAATATTTTGATTAATGGCCAAGCCAAATAGTTGACTATGACATCTACCATTGTGATTCATTAATAAAATTCTCTACCTATTCAAGATTCAATCATCAATGTAACCCAATGTCATCCCATTCATGATACAAAGTGTCACCAATAATTAGGTATTTCTTCATGTGATGTCAAATTTTCCATTAGTCACTATGAGAGAGGTGAGAAGGGCATTGTTAAAATTGTAGATATAACATGATATCATTATACCACTAATCAAAAGTGGCAATGACGAGTAAATTTTCATCAAGTAATGACTCAATTTAAAATTTATCCTAATAGTCTCTTGGTAACTCTGACATCATCTATATGAAAAATATATATTTCTTCGATTTGTCATAGGTACATACTCTAAATCAATTTATTTCAATATTACTATCTAGTTGGAATATTTACCTCTAATTATTCCTCAAGAGAATATATGCTACATGGGATTTACATTTGAAATCACTATCATGTGTTAAAGAAGGATATAATATCAAAGTCTTTCGATAGCATGTATTGTTGCCAAGGCCAATATTTCAACGTAAGAGTATCATAACTTAGGCCCAACAATGAACTTATTTAAATTGTATACCACTTGTTGTTTATGCAATTAATCCTCCTAAGCCAAATTCATGTCAATGGTTGATTCATATGTCACCATATATAAAAGAAAGCACTATCTATAATATAGTGGACTCAATAATCGAGAAAACATTCAACCCTTTCTAAAGACATGAAATGATCATTGAACATACTCATACCATATAAAATGAATAACATTATTAAAAATACACATGAATCCTTTCATGATGTTAAAATAATTATCTATTAATCGATGCAAAAAATGCTCCTTTCCTTACAGACTTTAGAATTAAAAAATATTACACGAGGAGGAAATTGAACTATCAGTTCCACCTTAAAGGGATCAACCATGATGCCATACTTGGACACTATGAAACAAATAAATTTTGTAAACATGACACAAAAGTTACACTCATGCAGATTCAAAGGAATTTTCTAGACTCCATCTTTCAAAAACTACAGAAAGATCCAAAGACTATCAACCACTCACTATAGCCTGCATGAGCTACTAGATCTATGAAAAAGGTGTCTCTGCCATCCTCTTGTGAATATTTTTTGATGATTATGACAAGAATCGATCTTTTCCTTCTTATTCTTGTTTTTCTCTTCCTTCTAGTCTCTTTTGAAATGCTCAAGCTTCCCATAGTTCGAACGTTTTGGATTATACTTTCTTGGAGACTTATTTATTGACTCTCCCATGGGATTTGTATTTTCCCTTTAACCTCGTATTTCCTTTTCCTTTCAACCTTCCATGAAAAACAAAGCACTCATTAGTTGATTCAAAACATTTCCACCTAACCTCCTTTGAGATTAAACTATCCATCAACTCATCAAGAACCATCGTATTTATAGTGTTCCTAATGGCCATTAAAATGTTGTCCAAAAAATTTATCACATAACAAAAAATATTCATACAACGATCCTCCTCATACATGTAATATCATTTGGGCCCAATAGTATTAAATGCACTCAGATGCTTGGCTATAGAATCACCATCACCCATTCTCAAGGTGAACATGTTTTCTTGCAGAAAAAGTTTATTAACAATGGATTTAATCTCATACAAATCCAGAAAAATGTTCCATATAGTTGCTATATTTTTTCCTTTAGAAACATTCAATGACATTGAAATTAAAAAATAGAACTTGACAAGTCTTCTCATCTTTCTCTCTAACTCTACCCACGCTTTATCCTTCATACCAGTGGGTTTGGTTCTAAATAAGGTATCCCGTAGATCTCAATATATGATAAAATCCTTCATCTTGAGCTTCCATAGCTCAAAGTTAGTGTCATTAAGCTTCCCATTTCTAATATAGACATGCTCACCATTTCCATAGAACAATATTTACTTTTCCATAAGCACCCACTCAAACTAGTATTAGATTTGAAATTTTTTTCCCTAACGCCTTGGGTCCAAAGTGATCAATACTTGATTCCAAACAAAGGGAAGAAAAGGTGGAAAATATTATTTTTTCACTAATCAATGAGAAAATAATGTGCAGAAAAAAATTAAACATAGTTGCATTGGTAAACAAAATAGAAAAGTACACCCATTAAGTAAAACAATTTCCCACGTAAAACCTTTCCAAGAGAAAAAAAACCCACACTCCAAAGAACACTTAATGTATTATTATAAACTGACAAATGGTTACAATATATTACAAATTCTCTATTCTTTACCAAGGACTATTTGGTACCATAAAAGTTTTGGAGAATTTTCTATAGCATAACAACATTTTAAAGCCTCTCTCACAACCTCTAACCCAAACATTAAATAAATAGACACAAAAAACCATAAACCATTTATACTTTTCTAATTTTACATAATGGAAACTACCAACAATTAATTAGCCAATTACTGTTACTCAACATTCATTGCTTATTCATGATCAACATTTATTCTATACTATTGCTCAACATTTATCCTTTACTATTTCTTAGCATTTATTCAAACAACAACTTGTCTTCACAACCATAAAGTATATAACACGCCCATCACAACAATAGGAAATTCTACATATTAATATAATATTCAATTTTAATTAAAGTCAAAGAGAAAACATGAAACTAAAATAACTAGTACAGCTCGCGGCTGAGAAAGCCGAAAGGTAACCTCAGAATGTGTGCCTCTAATATACTAAGAACATGTGTCTTCAATATAAAATATTTGTGGTAATTCTTTTGTGGTAATATGAAACGTTTGGTTGCATTAGGTGGATAAATGGAACGTGGCAATTACATATCCTTATAGTAACTTTTTAATATGATTAGGTAAATGTTAAAAAGTAAACATGTTAACAGGTGCCTTGATAAATGCAAGAAAGTTATGAATAATAAATCTGATCCATTGATTTCGAAGGACGACTAAGAATATGCCAGCATCTTCAATGCATAGCCATCAAATTAGGGTTTAAAGTTAAATAAGGTTAAAAGATAATTAATTGTGCCCATTGTCAATAGGTATAAGCCTTTCGGAATAATTAATAACAAAATCAAATATAAAAAGAATGAATGACAATTTCAAAACTCAGAATAACACATGTTAATTCGAAACCAAACTGACAAATGGTAATTCAAATATTGAAACGTCCAATGCGAATGGGACCCGGAAGTAGTTATAAATATCTAAGGATTATCTTGGAGTTCATAACAACAAATGGTCACATTAAAGTCCAAAATAACAAATAGATACTTCGAAGTTCAAAATATGGAATCCATTTTAATTAAAATAACAATTAACTACTTGGGAGCTCAAAACTTAAACTAACAAATAGTTACTTGAGAGTTCAAAATATGGAATCCATTTTATTTAAATTTTTATTGATATAAAAGATAAATTACTAACTCAAACTTTTTTAACTATTTTATTTAAATTTTTATATTTATTCATGTGAAAAACAAATTACTAAATCAATTTTTTATTATTATTTTATTTAAACTTTTATTATTAATTATTATAAATTTATTATCATTTTACTTTAAATTTGTATTATTAATGAAATTTGTATTATTAATGGTTACAATTTTTTTACATTTTTATTTAATTATTATTATTTATTATTAATGGTTATTATTATTTATTATTAGTGGTTACAAACTTTTAATATTTTACTTAAATTATTATTTGAGATGTTTGAAAATAATTACAACCTCAGTACATGTAACTAAATAACAAATATGGAATCCATTTTAATTAAAATAATAACTACTTGCCAGCTCAAAACTTAAAATAACAAATAGCTACTTTTCACTTCAAAATATGGAATCCATTTTATTTAAATTTTTATTGATGTAAAAAACAAATTACTAACTCAAAGGTTTTTTACTCTTTTATTTAATTTTTTATTAAATTCTTATTATTAACGATTATAAACTTATTATCATTTTACTTTAAATTTGTTAATGGTTACAAACTTTTTACCCTTTTACTTAAACTATTATTTTTTATTATTAGTGTTTTATTATTAGTGGTTACAATTTTTTACCATTTTTCTTAAATTATTATTATTATTTATTTTGAGATGTTTGGAAATAATTACAACCTCATTACATGTAATTAAATAACAAATATGAATTTTTTTTTAATTAAAATAACAAATACCTAGGATCCCAAAAGTTAAAATAACAAATAGCTATCTCGGAGTTCAAAATATGGAATCCATTTTATTTAAATTTTTTTTGATGTAATAAACAAATTACTAGCTTAAACCTTTTTTACTATTTTATTTAAATTTTTATTATTAGTAATTATAAATTTATTATCATTTTACTTTAAATTTGTATTATTAATGGTTATTAATATGGAATCCATTTTATTTAAAAAAAATTTATGTAATAAACAAATTACTAGCTCAAACCTTTTTTACTATTTTATTTAAATTTTTATTATTAATAATTATAAATTTATTATCATTTTACTTTAAATTTGTATTATTAATGATTATTGATTTTTTACCTTTTCCCTTAAATTATTATTTTTTATTATTACTGATTTAACCCTTTCAAATATTTTTAAAACCAAGTTCTATTTCAAATATTTTTAAAACCAAAGTCTATAAACTTAGACATTTCTCATTACCTAGGATTGGGATAAATGAATAAATAGCTCCTAGAGCTCCAAATATTCAAAATTCGATGATGTTATAACGCTGACGCTTTGAATTTAAAGCTCTTGGTAATATGGAGATAGGGCCCCCACATCGCCCTTTGGGAGGTTTAAAAATGAATGACTTATATAACTACAATGTGATCTTGTTCGATCTCCGAATGTGGTACTTGGGGGATTTCATTACGAATACTTCTTAGGAGTTTGAAATTAAAATAGAGGTAATCCAAGTTATTGTTATGCATTTAGATGTTACAACAAGAAAAAGATTTTGCATTAATGGTATAAATGCGTTTTTAAAATGGATTTGAACCACCATTAAAATTGAATATAGAAAAATTTTAAATTTTGGCAGAGTTGTTCGATGTTCGATGTGAGCTCGCGTGACTGAACGAGGGCTCCCTCTCACTGCCATGGAGGTGTTGTCTTCATCCCAGGTTCCTCTTCCTCCTCCACCAACAACCGAGGATGCTTTCAACTCGTTGTTGGCTTTTCTGTCGAAAAAAATAAAACTGAAGCCGCTAAGTTCGTGAAAAAATTGGATGATATTCCAAAAATCTCCTTCCCCCCCGAGAGACTGATCTAGGTCTCTTTGTCACTGGTGGATCACACCCTTGTGGGACAGTTCATTGGCCTTTGGCCCTCGCCAAAAACAATGGAGAACTGGGTGGTCAAAAATTGGACGCCTTTGATCAAGAACAGTGTAACCTTGTACTTCTTGGGGAGAGGATTCTTTCTGTTTAAGTTCACTGCAAAAGAGGATAAAGATCGGATCTTTCGAAATGGTCCCTATTTCATGGGCCCTCAGGGCTTGTATCTCAACAAGTGGACGCCAGACTTGATCCAAAAGTGGGCATTCCTATGATTGTTCTAGTGTGGGTTAGGATGTTGAATCTCCCAATGCACTGCTGGAATTGGGACTCTTTGCAGCACATAGGCAGCGCCTTGGGTAAATTTATTGACTGGGAAAATAATAAGGACCAATATGTCTGTGCCCGAATATGCATCGATTCCAATCTAGAGGTGGGACTTCTGAACGCAATAAAAATTAATGTCGACAGTTGGACTCATCTGCAAAAGCTAGATTATGAGCAGCTTCCTTTCAAGTGTCGAAAATGCCATGTTTACTGACACTTCACCAGGGGTTGCCCGAGTAATGGAGAAACGGATAAAGAGAAGGGTAAGGCTGGCATCAGGTTAAGAGGACAAATATCTCCCATAAAACCCCCAAATCCAAGGCTCCAAATGGAAAAGGCCCTCATTCGGATTCTGTTAAGAAAAGTCCTTCCCTGAACGGTTAAGAAAACAAATTTGGGCCCTTAAGCTCAGCCCTAGAGGAAACCTAGGAGGTCGAAAAACAAAATACATCGTCATCTAACAAAGGGGCCCCCTTAGGCCCAAGGACAAGTGAAAGTGCCTCAGAAATCCTCAAGGGAAAACAAGCAGAAGTTGAAGGGGAAGAACAAGACTCGGAGGAATCAAAGGAGGAAGGAGAAATAGGGGACACACAAACTTCGGCGACAAGATCGACAAGAGGCCGAAAGTCTATCTGAGAAAAGAGAGACCAGGAAACCTACAAAGATAAGCTTCAGGGAACCAACAAACCCTTGAGAAACTATTGGCAAAAACCCCAAAGATGACAAGGAATTAGACCCAGCGCTCAAAGGGAGCTCATCACACTCAAAAAAGTAAGTGATGAAGGTTGTGTCCTGGAATTTCAAAGTTATGGGGAACAAAGTTAAAGAAGAAGCCATGAGAAGCCTCATAAGGATAGAAACCACAGACATTCTACTAATCCATGAAACAAAAACAAAGAACAAAGACTTCCTCCAAATTAGTAATAAATTTTGGAATAAAGGTGGAGGACTGGCTGTCTCTGCTTGAGGAGCCTCGGGTGGGTTGGGTTCTCTTTGTAACATCAACAAATACTCGTTGGTCATTGAGACTCTAAGTGCTCACTGGATATTCTTTAAAATCCAACATCTTGATACAAAGGAGGTCTTTAGTCTCTTCAATGTGTACATCCCAGTTAACGCAGGGGAAAAAAAGGCATCTTGGGATTCCATTAGAAATCTAGCAGAAATGGAGAATCAGGAAAACGTCATCATCGTTGGCGACCTCAATCTCACCTTGCTTTATTCAAGGAAGAGAGGAGGCAACATTGTTATGATTCCAGTAAGGGAATGGGTGGAGGACCTCATGCAATATTGGGACCTGCTCGACATCAATCCCTGCAAAGGTAAGTTCACTTGGTCAAACAAAAGACTCGGTCCTGGTCATATTGCAGCAAGGCTAGATAGATTTCTCGTTCAAATTTATTTCATCCTTTTAGGTTTAGAGGCTAGAATGCATATTCTCCCTTGCAGTGTTTCAGATCATAAACCTATCAAGATTGAACTCTTGGCCCAAAAAAGCCTAGGCCCTATACCTTTTAGATTTAGCCCTTTATGGGTCAAGGAACTAGGCTCCATGAATAAGGTAAAGAAAAGTTGGAGGATGCCTGTCAAGGGATCTCCCTTCTTCGTTTGGGAGGAAAAACTCAGAAGAGTGAAAGAAGTCCTGAAAAGTTTGGCCAAAACTCTCCCTAATCCAACTTCTAAAAGAAAACAAGTACAATTTAGTCTTGAGCTCCATCAACTACAAATGGAAAGCACAGAAATCACAAAAGAAACTTTGGACAGGGAGGTAGACTTACAACAGAAGTATCATAAGGAATGCTTGTCGGAGGAAGAATATTGGAGACAAAAATCTTGCAGCATTTGGCTTAAAGCGGGAGATAGGAATACCTACTTCTTCCACAAGCAAGCCCAAGCGAGAAGAATTTTTAACTCCATTTCATAAATCAAAGAAGATGCCACAACCCACAAGGATTTCATTAGCATTAAAAGGGCAGCATCCTCTCATTTTAAAAATATTTATAGTGAAGAAGGGGAGAGGACCTAGAACACCAAGTTTCTATATGTGGTACCTTCAAAGATCACCAACAGGATGAATCATATATTGGAAGCTAAGGTCACTAAAAAGGAAATTAAGGCTGCTCTCTTTGTTATGGAGCCCGATAAAACCCCCAGACCGAATGGGTTTACTACCAGATTCCTCCAAAATTGTTGGCAGATAGTTGAAAAGGATTTGCATAAACTAGTTTTGAAATCCCAAGCCTGTCAGAAAATTGGGGGCAACACTAATTTTGCCTTTCTTTCCCTCATCCCAAAGGAAAAGGGAGCCAACGCCTTCAACATATTTCTCCCTATCTCTCTTTGTAACATCGGTTACAAGCTGATAACAAAGGTGATAGCCAACATATTGAAAATTATCCTCCCTACTATTATCCCAAAGAATCAAGGGGGTTTTTCTCATGGGAGACAGATCGAGGACAACTTCATCTTAGTACAAGAGGCGATACACTCAAGTCTATATAAAAAATAGAAGGGTATGGTCATTAAACTTGATCTAGCAAATTCCTTTGATCGTGTTAGACACATTTTTCTCTTTGAGGTTATGCACAAGTTTGGGTTCAGGAATAATTTCATCAATTGGATTCGGGCTTGTATCTCTGAGACTTGGATTACTCCTTTGGTGAATGAGTGAGCAACATGTTTTTTCAAATCCACGAGAGGGCTCTGATAGGGGAGTCCCCTTTCTCCCCTCCTCTTCATCCTCCAAGCTTCTATTCTAATATTTTACCTGGACAAGAAACAAATAGATCAAGAGATTATGGGCCTGAACATTGCAAGAGGAGTCAAAAATATAAATCATGTGTTGTTTGTTGATGATTCTCTATTCTGGGCACAACCAATGTGTTTTTGGCTTCATGATTCAAAGAAGTGTTGGATGATTACTGTGATGCAACAGGAAGTATCCTAAATAAATGGAAATGTCATATCTATTGTTGGAATGTTTTTGTCAGTGCCCTCAATGCCATTTTTAGATGTTTGGGCTTTGATGCCTCTTCCAACTAGTCTTATTTCAAGTACCTGGGCCTTCCAATTTTCCAAAAGTCTGCCTTTAGCAGAGACTAGCTCCCTCTGTTAGAAAATTTCAAGCTCAAGATTTAGGCCTAGGGCTTCTCTTGGCTCAACCATGCTGGAAAATTAGTGCTTATCAAGGCTGTCCTCAACAGTCTCCCAATCTTCCAATTCTCTGTCATGTTGGCTCCTATGTGTATCCTCAGGAAAATGGAGGATTACATCCTAAAGTTCTTTTGGAAGGGTGGCAAACAAAACGAGAAGAGAATCCCCCTGGTAAGCTGGGACAAAGTCACCAAGCCCCTGATGGAAGGCGGAATGGACTTTAAAGGCCTCAACACTCAAAATGTGGCAATGGGAGCAAAGCAAATTTGGAGACTTATCACTCCAAACCCTGGTTGGGTGCAAATTTATCTGTGGAAGAAATATTTCAGGGGACAAAGGAAGCGTTGTCTTGACATCCCCCTTCCAAAAATTGGATCGCATCTCCTCAAACTATGTGTTAAATCTACCCCATTGATAAACCTCCATGCATTCTGGATTCCGTGTAATGGCAAGCTTATAAAAATCTGGGAAGACAACATCATGAACAATTCCCCACTCGTCGAAATCTGTTCTCTACACACGCTATGGGTTTGGATGTTCAACATCAACTTCATCGCTATGTGGGACATGTCATGTTGGGAAGATTGCAATTGGATTAGTTGGAAGAAGCTTTGGGTGCCATTAGAGCTGAAGCATGAATGTGACACATTTTTTTCTCACCTGAAGGGCATGGCCCCAATCCACGCTATGAGACAAGACAAACACGGATGGGGCTCTCAATCCGGATGCTATATTGTGGCTCTTGGTTATGAAAAACTACTGGAACAGCCCCATGTCCCTCCTAACCCTACGATTTGGAAGGGGCTTTGGGGCCAAAAGACAATTCCAAAAATTGATTTTTTTTGTTGGCTCATGTGCCACAATAAAATCCTGACTAGGGATCGATTGAAGAAAAGAGGCTTCCAAGGGCCTTTTGGATGCATAATGTGCGTCAAAAATGAAGAGAACCTTTGTCACTTAATGTTGGAATGTAAATTTGCACAAGAGATCTGGAACGAGGCTATGGGACCTTGGAGAAACACTCTTAGTTGTCCCACCTCCATCACTAAACTGTTTGCTAACTAGTTGCACAACTATCTAGGGGTACTCCCAAAAAATTAAATCTTCAAGGTGGCCTGACTCTCCTTGCCAAAGATCATATGTTGGAAAATCTGGCTTGAAAGGAACAAGAGAATTTTCAGAGATCAAGTGCAGGTAGCGAAGCTTGTCACGACCAAGATAAAAAATCAACTGAAAGAAAGCCTGGGCGATAAGCTTGAGGAAACCAATTTAAGTCAGTAGGACCTTGAATGGGGAGTAAGGTTGGGCCTCTAGTTTACTCAAGTTGTAAGGAAAATCAATCCAAGCAAAGAATCACAAATTAGATTCAATGAGAAAGATTTTTCAGCCTGGATGGACAACCAGTCCAAACATACT
>JZKD02S2272395.1:402262-414964 GCA_000966675.3 Picea glauca
TATACTTGTAGTTCCTCTCTTACAATTTCTGCTTGAACCTTTTTCTACAACTCCTTAAGTCATACACTCCCCTAGGATGCATTCCATAAACATTTTGGAATGGAATCCTCCTTGTGCTTCTATTTGGTGAGTCATTATATTCAAACTTATCTTGAGAAAGACTATGATCCCACTTCCTAGGGTTCTCATTTACGAGGCTTATCAAAATATTTTCTAGACTTTTATTTACTACCTCGATCTTTCGATTAGTATATGGATCATAGGCTAAGGTAAAATTGAGATTAGTGACAATTTTGTTACATAAGGTTCTCTAAACGTATCCCGCAAATCTAGTGTCTCTGTCAAAAAATATAATTTTTGGTAAACCATGCAACCTTGAAACATCGTTGAAGGAAAATTTTACAACAGATATTGAATCATTACCTCTCTATATTCTTGGAAATCCCAACATAAAATACATACTCACTACATCCCATGGAATTCTTGGAATGGGTAGTGACCTATACAACCTTATATTCTGACTTCTCTCTATAGAATGATGAAAAATTTTACACTTCTCCACAAACTTCTTCACTTGATTTTGCATACCTAGCCAATAATAAAAACAGTTACATGAGAAAGGGTTCTATCTTACTCAAAATTTTGTGATGGTCCTCCATGTGTTTTTATTTGATCACATTTTTCTTGGATAAGTCTCCATCTCCATTGGAAAAAACAAATCATTTGCAAAAGAGAGGCCAATCCTCTCAACTTACTTAATTGACCCAGGCTAAAATGGTTGAACGCCAACTCAAAGGCATTTGCTATAACTGTGATGAAAAATATTTCCCAGGCCACAAGTTCAAAGAACAAAATCTTTTTATGGCCATCTCTGAGGAGATTTCAGAAGAAGATGAAGAAACTCCCTCTATGTCTGAGTCACCTGAATCCGCTGACATAACCCCTCCCTCAGACCCTCTCGAAGTAGAACTAGTTATTTCCCTCAATGCCCTCACTGGATTCTCTACTCCCCAAACCCTCAAGCTAATCGGTTACATCAAGCATCGAAAGGTCATCATTCTGGTTGATAGTGAAAACACCCATAATTTTATTCATCGCCGCATTTCCCAGGAAACTCATTGCTACATCCATGTCGTCAATAATTTCCAAATCATGATTGCCAATGGTGGTTCCATGAAATGTGGAGGGCGTTGTGAAAATACGTGTCTCAAAATTGGTGACTACCACCTAAAATCCCATATGTTCTCTATCGACATGGGAGGTTGTGACATTGTGCTGGGTGCAGACTGGATAAGGACTTTGGGTCCCATTCTCATGGATTTTAAAGACTTAACCATGCAATTCGATCAGGAGGGCCACCAATATAAGTTCCAAATAATCATCGTCGGTTCACCTGATATCATTAGTTCCTATCGCATGGAAAAGATACTCAAAAAGGGTCATTCTGGTGTTATCGCCCAACTCCATGCCATACAAGCAACATAGACACCTTCGGTACTGCAAGACCTCCAAGCCATCCTTTCTAAACATCAGTTGGTATTTTCCACTCCCCAAGGCCTCCATCCTTCCTCTGGTGTTCATGATCATTCCATTCCCCTTGTACCTGGAAGCCTTCCTCCCAATATCTGTCTGTATCGTCACCCCCTTTCCCAAAAAAATGAAATTGAGAAAATGGTCCAGGAACTCCTTACTATATGCATTATCTGCCCTAGTACGATCCCCTATTCATCTCCTATGGTCATGGTCCTGAAGAAATAAGGTTGTCTGTGAATGTGTCCTCACTTCCATTCCCTCAACAAACTTACCATCAAAGACAAATTCCCCATTCCTGTCATTGATGACCTCCTGGATGAATTGAGTGGTGCCCAATTCTTCACTAAACTAGATCTTCATTTGGGCTACCACCAGATACGTATGAAAGAGACAGTTATTCCCAATAGTACCTTTAGAACTCATGAGGGCCACTATGAGTTTTTGGTCACGCCCTCTAGCTTGTGTAATGCCCCCTCCACCTTCCAAATCCTCATGAATCATGTCTTTCGTCCTTTTCTCCACCATTTTGTCTTAGTTTTATTTGATGATATCCTCATCTATAGAAAAACCTGGACATTCCATCTTGCTCATGTGGATTGAGTTCTCCATCTACCCTCTCAGCACCAACTTTTCCTGAAATAGTATAAATGTGCTTTTGGCACCTCAGAAGTAGAATACTTGGGTCATCTAGTTGGCAGAGATGGCATCAAGGTGGATCCTAAAAATATTGAATCTATGCAAGACTAACCTCACCCAAAGACTTTTAAGAGATTGCATGTATTTCTAGGCTTAACAGGGTATTATCGCAAGTTTGTTAAGAATTATGGGAAGATTACAACACCTCTCATTGCTCTCCTTAAAAAGAACTCTTTCACTTGGACTTCAGCCACTTCTCAAGATTTTCAAACCTTGAATATGGCCATGTGCACCACTCCAATCCACACCCTTCCTGATTTCACAAAGACCTTTTTGTTGGAATGTGATGCCTCAGGAAAAGGAATTGGTGTTGTCCTTATGCAAGAGGGTCGACCTTTAGCCTTTACCAACAAGCAACTATCTTAAATAAATCTGGGCAAATCCATCTATGAAAATAAAATGTTGGCTATTCTGCATGTCGTGGATCTGTGGCATCCTTATCTATTGGGGCAACAGTTCCAAATTAATACAGAACATCAAAGCCTCAAGTATTTTCTGAAATAACGCATTTCCTCCCTAGAACAACAAAAATGGGAGACTAAACTCTTTGGATATGATTATGACATCATTTATAATAAAGGAGAAGAAAATGTGGTTGTGGATGCACTTTTCCGAAAATATGAAGATGAAGGATCATTTTTTTCTCTTTCATTCATTGTACCAAATTGTCTCCAAGCCATTCGCCAGGAATGGCTACAAGATCCCAAAAGTTCGCAGTTGATCTAGCAATTGCAGTCCAATGCTTCAACTTCCCCAGGGTTCTCTTGGCTCCTTGAGGAACTTCGATACAAAGGTCATTTGTATTTATGTAAACAATCAAAGATTAAATCCACGGTACTTTCTAAGCTTCATGTTACACCCACAACATGGCACTTCGGGTTCACCAAAACCTATGACAAGGTCAAACATTCCTTTTTCTGGGATAGTATGAAATAGGACATTCGTAATTTTGTAGTTGAATGTGACGTGTGTCAAAGAAACAAGGGAGAAACAGTCAAATCGCCAGGAATGCTATAACCACTCCCAATTCCACCTACTATTTGGAAGGATATCTCTATGGACATTATTACCGACTTACCCAAATCAGGAAATAAATCCATCATCATGGTGGTTCTTGATCACCTTTCCAGGTATGCTCATTTCTTCGCCCTTCAACACTGTTTACAGCATCCATGGTGGTTCAAATATTCATGGATTAGGTCTTCAAGATTCATGGCATGCCGCACTCTATTGTTTTTTATCGTGACCCAACTTTCATAAGCAACTTTTGCCAAGAATTGTTCAAGATACAAGGCACATAATTGAATCTCAGCACAACTTATCATCCCTAGACTGATGGCCAAATGAAAGTTCTCAACAAGTGTTTGGAAACATATTTCGGGTGTTTTGCCTCAGAAAAACAAAATTAGTGGGCTCAATGGTTACCCCTAGCTAAGTGATGGTACAACACTTCATACCATACAACTACATGCATGAATCCTTTTGAAGCGGTATATGGACATAATCCACCTTCATTTCTCTCATACTTATCAGGTGCCTCGAAGGTCCAGGCGGTTGACCTAACACTTACAACTCGAGAGGCTATTCTCTGTACCCTCAAAGAGAATTTGGTCATGGAAAAGAATCGCATGAAGAAACAATCATATCAAGGTCTCTCTGAACGTCAATTTGTAGAAGGGGATCAGGTGTTTCTTCGACTGCAACCTTACAAGAAAACTTCCCTCAAGGTCGAGCATTGTCAGAAGCTAGTGCCCAAATTTTATGGTCCTTATACCATTCTCAAGTGTGTGGTACAAGTCAGCTATCAGTTAGCTTTGCCCAGCCATTCGAAGCTATATCATGTTTTTCATGTTTCCTGCTTAAAGAAGGTGATTGGAGCTAAGTGCCAAATTCAAACGAACCTTCTAGAGTTAGCTGAAGAAGGATCGATTTGGCTACAAAAAAAAACAGTTTTAGACTAGTGTGGCGTCACCTACGTCAGAGAACCATCAAGGAAGTGATATTCCAATGGAAAGATACAACTCCAGCAGATGCCACTTGGGAACCAGCTACCATTCTACTACAATTTCCTCATCTCAAGCCTTGAGGGAAAGGTTGTTTTTAAGGGTGTGGACATGTTAGGGTCCTAATCCGCACATAGGTAGAACAATATATTCAAATGTAATAAAGGTCAATATTAATAAGTCATTTCAATAAAATAGAATAAGGCGGATGTAAGAAGACCTAATAGAAGCTTTCGCTTCTAGAAGGATCTTCCTCTAGATGGTTCTTTTTAGTATAAATAGGAGTTGAGGGTATGAAAACCCTAGCTTGGATATTATTGTAATAGATCTCTTCTCAACTAGAGGTTGCCCCCTCGAAGAGGCCTATGAACATTTCTTTCAGATTAAAAGTGTTATTTATATTGTTATTCTTATATCATTTCAGTGTTATTGTGGTGGATGTTCTAGTTATATTGTTTTTATTCTACCATTACTAGCATTTTATTTATGTTTTTCATACATTTTATATATGGCATATTACAAAATTGGGGGAAGCACTAATTCTTCCTTCCTTGCCCTCATCCCAAACGAAAAGGGAGCCAATGCCTTCAATAGATTTCAACCTATCTCTCTTTGTAACATCAGTTACAAGCTAATAACAAAGGTGATAGCGAACATATTGAAAAGTATGATCCCTACTATTGTCCCAGAGAATCAAAGGGGTTTTGTTCATGGGAGAAATATCGGGGACAACTTCATCTTAGTACAAGAGGTGATACACTCAAGTTTGGATCGAAAAGAAAAGGGTATGGTCGTTAAAGTTGATCTAGAAAATGCCTTTGATCGTGTCAGACACAGTTTTCTCTTTGAAGTTATGCACAAGTTTGGGTTCGGGAATAATTTCATCAATTGGATTCGAGCTTATATCTCTGAGCCTTGGATCTCTCCTTTGGTGAATGAGCGAGCAATAGATTTTTTCAAAGCCACGAGAGGGCTCTGGCAGGGGTGTCCCCTTTCTCCCTCCTCTTCATCCTCCAAGATTATGTTCTAATCCTTTACCTGGACAAGAAACAACTAGATCAGGAGATTATGGGCCTGCACATTGCAAGAGGAGTCAAAAATATAAATCATGCATTGTTTGCTAACAATTATCTGTTACTGGGTGCAACCAATGTGATTTCGACTTGACGATTCAAAGAAGTGTTGGATGATTATTGTGATGCAATGGGAAGTATACTAAACAAAGGGAAATGTCATATCTATTGTTGGAATGTTTCTGTCAGCACCCTCAACACCATTTTCAGATGTTTGGGCTTTGGTGCCTCTTCCAACTGGTCTTCTTTCAAGTACCTAGGCCTTCCAATTTTCCAAAAGTCGGCCTTTAGCAGAGACTGGCTCCCTCTGTTAGAAAATTTCAAGCTCAATATTCAGGCCTGGGGCTTCTCTTGGCTCAACCATAATGAAAAATCAGTGCTCATCAAGGTTGTCCTCAACAGTCTCCCAATCTTCCAATTCTCTATCATGTTGGCTCCTGGGTGTATCCTCAGGAAAATGGAGGATTACATATGAAAGTTCTTTTGGAAGGGTGAAAAAAAAAATGAAAAGAGAATCCCCTTGGTAAGATGGGACAAAGTAACCAAGCCCCTGATGGAAGGTAGAATGGACTTTAAAGACCTCAGCACCCAAAATGTGGCAATGGGAGCAAAGCAAATTTGGAGACTTATCGCTCCAAAGCCTCTCTAGGCACAAATTTCTATGTGGAAGAAATATTTCAAGAGACAAAGGAAATGTTTTCTTGATATCCCCCTCCCAAAAATTGGATCACATCTCCTCAAGCTCTATGTTAAATCTACCCCATTGATAAACCTCCACGCATTCTGTTTTTCGGGTAATGGAAAGCTTATAAAAATTAGGGAAGATAGCATCATGAACATTTCCCCACTCACCAAAATCAATTCTCTGCATGCGCTATGGGTTTGGATGTTCAACGTCGGCTTCATCACTCTGTGGGACATCTCATGTTGGGAAGAATCTCCAGGTGCCATTGGAGCTGAAGCACGACTGTGACATATTTTTTGCTCACTTGAAGGGCATGGCCCCAATCCATGCTAGGAGACAAGACAAATGCAAATGGGGCTCTCAATCGGGCTGCTATATCATGGCTCTTGGTTATGAAAAACTGCTAGAATAGCCCCATGTCCCTCCTAACCCTGCGATTTGGAAGGGGCTTTGGGGCCACAAGACAATTCCAAAAATAGAATCCTGACTGGGGATCGATTGAAGAAAAGAGGCTTCCAAGGGCCTTACCAATGCATAATGTGCCTCGAAAACCAAGAGAACCTCTGTCACTTAATGTTGGAATGTAAATTTGCACAAGAGATCTGGAACGAGGCTCTGGGCTCCTGGAGAAACATTCTTAGTTGTCCCACTTCCATCGCTGAACTGTTTGCTAACTAGTTGTGCAACTATCCAGGGGTACTCCCAAAAAATGAAAGCTTCAAGGTGGCCTGACTCTCCTTGCCAAAGATCATATGCTGGAAAATCTAGTTTGAAAGGAACAAGAGAATTTTTAGAGATCAAGTGCAGGTAGGAAAGCTTGTCACGACTAAGATAAAAAATCAACTAAAAGAAAGCCTGGGCGATCAGCTTGAGGAAACCAATTTAAGTCAACAGGACCTTGAATGGGGAATAAGGTTGGGCCTTCAGTTTCCTCAAGTTGTAAGGCAAATGAAGCCAAGCAAAGAATAATAAATTAGATTCAATGAGAAATTCTTTATAGCCTGGATGAACAACCAGTCCAAACATACTCTACTCTTCGATGAGGCAGCCAAAGGCAATCCTGGGAAAGATGGTGTAGGTGGGGTCATTAATAATCTAGAAGGTAGAATCGATCATAGTTTTGCTTGGGGCTTGGGCCACACTACTAGCATCCAAGCAGAAGTGTTGGCTCTGTTCCAAGGCCTCAAGCAAGCCGAGGATCTAGGCATCAAAGAGGTAAATGTAATTGGTGATTCTCAGTCCATTATAAAAACTATAGTGGACAATTCTTCTCCCAAAGATTTCATATTTGCAAGACTGGTGACAAGAATCAAAACCCTGGTTAAAACCTTTCAGAGTATAAAATTCTTCCATGTGCTAAGGGAGAATAACAAGGATGCAGACTCATAAGCCAACAAAGCAACTCTTCTTTCCGTCGACACTCTTTTAAGAGACAGGGATGAAGATTGGGATCCCATTCCTTAAGAACTTTCTGTACTCCCATGTTTTTTTGCATTTTACTGAATCAGTTTGTCTGTATTCACAAGCTAGGGAAAATAACAGAGATTGACTCGTTTTCTATATGTAGAAACCTTCGGTTTATAAGTATTTGGGCCTTTGAGATCTTGGCCGAAGATTAAAGTTGGGATTCTCCTCACATTTTGTAACTTGATTAGAGGCATTTATGCAAACAATTAATTACAATCCCATATCCATTCTTGTAAAAAAAAAAATGAATATAGAAAATTTAATTATTATTATTATTATTATTAATTATTTTGAGATGTTTGAAAATAATTACAACCTCATTACATATAACTAAATAAAATCAATTTTTCAATTATCGATTTAACCCTTTCAAATATTTTTAAAACCAAATTCTATAAACTTGGACATTTCCCATTACCTAGGGTTGGGATGAATGAATAAAGAGCTTCTAGAGTTCCAAATATTCAAAATTTGACGATGTTATAACGACGATGCTTTGAAAGTAAATCTCTAGGTAATATGGAGATAGGGCCCCCACATCGCCCTTTGGGAGGTTTAAAAATGAATGACGTATATAATTACAATGTGATCTTGTTCGATCTCCGAATGTGGTACTTGGGGGAATTGCATTACGAATAATTCTTAGGAGTTTGAAATTAAAATAGAGGTAATCCAAGTTATTGCTATGTATTTAGATGTTACAACAAGAAATATTTTGCATTAATGGTATAAATGAGATTTTTTAAATGGATTTGATCCACCATTAAAATTGAATATAGAAAATTTTAATTTTAATTTTTAATTTTTCAAAGTATTTAAACCTATTTTAAAATAATAATTGAAGAAATATTTAAAATTTTTTTTTTTTTTTGAAATAATTAGTTATTTATGAAAATGATAAATGTTATAAAATTTTAAAAGAAGAATCACATTTTTTTAAGAAGTCATCAATGCTTAGATTCAAATCTTGGTTTTGAATAACACAAAAACAATTAATTATGGGTTATGGCTCACAATTATATTGACATTGGAAATGTATAAGAAAGATTAACTGCAAATGTGTGGCTTAATGACAATTTTGAAAACCTAACAAATGCGATGAGTTTATTTCTCTTTTTATATGTTCACATATTCCATCTCTCCAAAGGTATCTATATGTTATTCATAGTTATTATGTTGCAATGTTAATGTACATTTCTTCTTTGATTTGAACAAAACTATGTTAATTAATTTGTTTGGGATAAAAAACATTGCTAACCTCAATGAATTTTTTTAACTTATATGTAATTGATTAAATTCAGATGTGAACTTACACAAAATGGACATTGTCAACATCAAAAAACCAAAATTTGAGATTACAATTTTGTACATTCAATTTTTTTCATCATCATATCCTCACTGCCATGTTCTCTAAAATGATTATTCCCGTTTTCCTAATTCTATGCATCTTTATCTATCATGACCTTTCAATTGTTCTTGTTGTTTCTAGTGAAATTAGCATAAATGTTATGATAAATTATGTGTTTGAATATTTTTTTGGATTCACCTCATTTCCTTTTAATCAATGTTTCAAACCATGCTAATGAAGTGCATCATGTGGATGGATAATGAAGATAATATGATCAAGTTAAAGCATCAAAATCCCGTGATTATTCATTCTAATGATGAATCACATTGACCAACTTTGGAACATTAATTGAAAAGAATGCAATGAATTTGAAACAATATTTAAACATTGGTACTGATCACAATAGTTTGAAATTGGAGATACATTATGTCAAATATTTGGAGAATTCCACATAATGATGTTTCCCTTTGTCTCATCCCACACCTAGGATCAATTACTTTGTTTCATCCCACACCTAAGATCAATTAGATGTATCATTTGCAACATTAATGCTTAGAGAAACTCTATACTTTTCTTGATGGGAATCTTAAGAAAATTACAAAAAAGATAAGGGATTATGCTATAAGATGCACTTTGTTAAAATCATTTTTGCAAGATTTGAGATATCAAGTGAAAAATCAATATCCTCAATAAGAATAACACACTTAGTGGTCTTGTTGAGTAATTTAATTTATCTTTATGTTTGTATGGATCTTAGAAATCTCCAAATCATAGAAATATTAGCCTAAATAACAAGAAACAAATGCCATCAAGTTAAATTTTCATGTTTCTAGAGGTCTATAAAAAAAGTAGTTTCTCTCCATAGTTCTTATAGTGTTTTCATGAAATCATTTATTTAACAAATAACTCAAGGTCTAATAAAATTTCTCATTTTCTATTGAGATTACATTGAACATCATTATCAAGATTAAGCATGATTATTATATGATTAAGATATGAATATTAGAAGCAATCCTCATGCTCTGAGAACAAATTTATCTCTTATATAGTTGTCTTAATATTTGTTTATGTATATATTTTTTTAACACTTTGAAATACCTTAAAAAATGTGGCTAATCATTTATGAATTTTTATTTAATTTTTAATGTACATATAACCCATCAACAAGATACATTTAGAATTATAGATTTTGATTATTATTAATTCATATTGAAATCACTACTTACCTTTTTGTTTTTCATCAAATTTTAACATTGAAAAAGAAAGGAAGAGACTTGTTTCGATATATATATATGCCTTGTATGACTATTAAATTCAATACAAAGTCATGCAAAGTTTACTCAACTTAAGAGACATCGAAATTCATATGTTGACACAAAGAATTCTTTACTATATTTTGGAGCTAATCTAAAAATAACCTCCTCAAGCTCTAAGTGACCATTTGGGTTTCAAGGACAATTTACATGAAGTTATTAATAATTAAATCAAATATGCCTTCTTAAATATGGGATTTTACATAAGCTAGGAACTTAGAGGCAATGCTGACCATGGATGTAAATAGTTCATCATGGAGAATTTTTCTCATCAAATAGTTGTTTTGTCAAAAAACACTTTCTACAATGTACTGTGAGGTATATACATAAAGTTCAACCTTATAAAGTTGATATAAAATTATCCTCGAGGATTAGCTCACTTGGTCATGAGCCAAATGTGAGAATCTCCCTTGGTGAAATGGGGAGTTCACATGTTAGACTCTCTTAATCACCTATTAATAATTTTTAAATATCACTGATCAATTTTATGTTGGGTAGTGAAACATACTCTTATCTATAAAAATATTTCATATTTCATATCTATAGTAAGTTGAACAAAGTCTGGTTGGATTTTATTTTGGAACTCTTTTGTGTCAAGTGTTTAAATCTCAATGATATCACTCTTAAGAAAAGATTGTTTTTACAAAACTAGAAATTGTGGTTGATTGACATGTAAATACAAAGTTGATGGTGTTTAACCATGACAAAGGAAAACTCATATTATGATTCAATGACATTAAGAAAGATCAATATACTAATAATTTAAATTGGATTTTGAAATATGGTAATTATGGTTGAGATTAAAATATTTTTTTATTATTAATATTTTTTAAATATCACTTATCAATTTTAGGTTAAGTAGTGAAAAAATTAGACATCTCATACTCTTATCTATAAAAACTATTTCATATTTGTTGTTGTAAGTTGAACAAAATCTTATATATTTGGATTATATTTAGAAACTCTTTTTTGTGAAGTGTTTAAAGCTTAACAATATCATTTTTAAGAAAATATTTTTTTTAGAAATTGTATAACAATCCTAATTCTTATACATTGTTCAAAAAACTATATCTTTCCTAAATTAAATAATTAATATATAATTAACATGTAAATACAAAATTAATGATATTAAACCATGTCAAATAATAACTCATATTATAATTGATTGACATAAAAAAAATATCAACAACTAAATTCCATACTAATGAATTTATTTACTGATAACAATATATTTTATTAACTTATATTTAAAATACATTATTATTTATATACAATTATATAAATAAATCACAGATCTTAAAACTCATAATTCATTGTGTTATATTTTTTCCCATATTTATGGTTTAATTTGTTTTCTTTATTTTCATATTCAAAACTTAATTTGTACATATGGTATATATAGCCATGCTCATTTTACTAGGATTCTTGTACTCATGCTCATTCTATTTTTCCATATTCAGTTTAATTTGTTTTCTTTATTTTCACATTCAAATCTTAATTTGTACGTATGGTATATATAGTCATGCTCATTCTACTTGGCTTCTTATACTCATGTTTATTCTATTCTTTCATGTTTATTCTATTATTTAATATTCAGTTTAATTTGTTTTCTTTATTTTCACATTAAACTTAATTTGTACATATGATATATATACTCATACTCATTCTACTCAACTTTTTGTACTCATGTCTATTTTATTCTTAATAAGTTTTTTTTTTTTTCTTAAATTAGGTTATGTTAAATGAGTGAAAGCCCAACTTAAAAGTAATTAGATTTTATTTATTTCAACATATTTAAATAATAATAGTATTTTTTAATTAGAGTTTAATTTTGTTATTGATATGTAATTTCTTTATAATAAAGTTGAAAAAGATAGATATCTCCAAATAAAATGTCTAACTTTTATTCTTTTGTTGGATATGTTTTTAGAAATTATAGTAGGATTCAGATTTGATAGGAACCTTAACTCAAATTATTTAATGAGTTACTAATTTTTCATAATTAAAAATTTAATGGCATGCCGAACTCAACTCAAATAACTAAAATCACTTTATCCCCTGATTCAGTTACCATTTCCCATAATTGAAATGAAAAATGTAAAATTAATTCGAAAGTTATGTTATCTATAAAACTTTGTCTGGTGAGATAAACAGATTGGGTATACGCAAAAGTAATGTCAAAAGTATTATTACTGTTAATCTACAGTATTATGCAAGCAAATGATCTAGCTTCTTCCCGTATAAATATTTACAGTATAAATGCTCCGAATCCATATTGCCATATTACTATATTTTTAACCATCAACATCAAATTCAAATTCAAAACCGTCGACATCAAATTCAAATTAAAAGTGCTTAAAACTGCATGCAATTTTTCTGAGCGATCTGACAGCCATAGTTTCACCGAAAAAGAAAGCTGCTTGAACGGAAATAGAACTGCAGATCTGAATTCAAGAAATAAATCAATTGTTTTCATGACAAATTTAATTCACCTGTTTATACATCGTGGGTCATCACTTGAACCACGCATCGGCCTCGAAGGCTCCATATCTTCTGGACTATTTGCAACGTCTTCTTCATATAT